>JASANA010000276.1:0-63330 GCA_030248095.1 Ptycholaimellus sp. GST1_10
CTCTGCTTGTAGCTTAGATCCGAGGCCCCGCTCCTCTGCCTTCGCTAGTTCTTGGTGTGATCACTGCTGTCCGTCCCGGCCGCCCGGCGGGTGCGCTGTGCTGTTTCCCAAACCTGTTTCGTCCGTCCCATGTTGACGAGGCGGGCGGAAGGGAGGCCGGGATCAGTCTGTCTATTTTCCCCCAAGATGCCCTAACCTGTTCCGCTCTCCTTCCCGGCTCTTCCGGGCCTTTGCCGGTGACCTACGAAAGAGAATCTCGCTATGTTCCTGCTGTTACACCACAATTATTAAGAAAAACCGATAATTTCCAGAACATCCTGAATGTTGAAGCTTTGGTCGGGGAGGCGAATGTTGAGCTGATCACGACGGCGGATGAGAATCGGCTTGTGCCACCCTTTTCTGCACATTCACCTCACGGATGGCTTGTGATTGAAAAAGCAAGATAAACTGGACCTTTCAATGAGAGAGCCCAGCGATTCACTGTCCGCCAAAATGTCCACCCAATCTTCGGCCCTGAAGAAAAAGTGGGAATTTGGGCAGTGAGTTGGTAGGCGGTTCTTTAGGTTACGGAGGTATGGATGCTTCTTCTGCAGCGAACTGGGAGATCCAATCTTCAGTGCCGATTTGGAGGGGCTTTGAGTCTGCGTCTGGATCGTCAAAGTCGTAGCGCCGTCTGTTCGCCACCGCTTTGTCTGAATTAGACCACGTCATGAGGTCTAAAAAGAAATACGGCAACCCAAAAAGCAGAATGAATCAATTTATGGTTTAGAAAAGGAAAAAATGCAAAGTGATCGAAACATCAGCTAGGTGAGTAAGGGGTAGAACATTTGCTAGGGCCGAAAGCCTTGGCGCACTCTGTGCAGTGGTAGTCGAGGAGTGTGACGGACTCATATTCCTCCACCTCCACGCATCTGCAGTCTCCCATCCATCTCATTCCAACTCCTGCATCCTCCTAAGGCCTGGCAGCCGAGAAGAGTAGGTGTGAAAATAGGAAGCAATGAAGCGGCTAACGGGCCGTGAAACCATCGAGAGCAGAGGTCGCACTGGATCCAAAAGTGATGCGATTCCTGCTGTTCGCCAGAGCTGCTTTTCTCCGCTCCTTCCTCTTTTTCCTCCTTCGCTGCTTCTGATCAAAATCACACCGTCGTTATGAGCGAAATACTGACTGATAAAATAGAATAAAAAAGAGCTTATCATGCCTTCTAAAAAGAACAAATGTGACTGGCGCAGAAGAAAATGAGTGAAGAAAGGGAGGGGCAGACTTGAGGTGCTGGCCTGGTGTACCCGGCAGAAGTCCGCTTCGCATTTGTCCTCCACATCTCCCTCCTCCTCCGACGCCAGCGCTTTGCCCTTCTTCCGACCTCGCCGCTCACCCATTCCCATCTCAATCCTCCATCCTCATCGCCCCTCTTTTCCATCCCATCAACCACGCAGCCTACTACACCAACAATTCTACTTTCACTCAAACAAAGACCAACACTTCGCCCAAGTCATTTCCAATGGGTTTCTCCGGAAGAATAGAAAAGTCAAGTTTGTTTCAAACGTGCCTCGGGCGTGCAGAGGTGGCGGGCATGCGCTGTGTACAGGGCAGGCTCTGTGCAGGGCGCATACGTAGCCAGGATTGAGGGCTGGCCTATGGCTGTGGGTAGGTATTGCGCGTGGGTTTGACAGAGGCAGAGAGAGGACCTTTGCCTCTCTGCTTCTCTGCCCCTTCCTCCCCCCTCAGCGCCATGGAGCCTCAGCAGACGCCGCCTCAGGTTAGCGCCCATCATAGCAGCCCCACCCTTCTTCCACACTTCTTCTTCCACACTCCCCTTTCCACCAATTAGCTGGACCCTACTCACGGTCTAGCCTCATTGCAAAGCCGTTAATTTGCCAAAAGGCTTAGGTAATAAGCAGGAGTGAGGTTGGAGGGGATTGAGATGAGCGAAGAGGGAGGTCAGCTGGGTGGAGTGGGAACGCCGGGGGGCGGCGAGAGTCCGGCCAGTCCTGGCCTGGCCCATCTAGATCCCAGCCGCTTCCGGGAAATGGTCGAGCGGCACAAACCCTCCAGGTTTTTCAACCATACACTACACTTGCATTCTTTCCTGCTCTTCTTCTTCTTCTTCTTCCCTATTCCCAACGAAAAGAAAGAGTGTGTTCTTGTTCTAGATTAATTCTGCATTAGTTGCTAGGACTAGAAAAGGAAGCATGAAACATTTGGCTTCTGGGTGTAGTGAGGGCGGTGAGGCTGGAATGAGTTGCAGTCAAAGCGGTGGTGGTGGAGCGTCGGGGCCGCAGACGCCGATTGCGAGTCCCATGGCCGCCTCCCCCCAGTACCCACGCTTCCCCCAGCAGCCGCAAACGCCGCAGATGCCTCAGGTACTCTCACAACCTCCTTGCAGTCCAATATTTTGCATCAAATCAATTCAATTTCATGAACTAGGAATCGATTCATTTTCATTGTCATAGTCGACGGCAAATAAATGAAAGCCTTGGAAATGAAGCAAGTGCAGGGACCTGTGCAAGGCAGTCCTCGCCAGTGGCAGCAGCACCCCGCCGCATCTCCACACACTCCTGACGCATCCGGTTCCCAACTTTCCTATCTTCACAACAATCATTCTGACCTATGGAGCAGTAGATGAGCTAGTAATTGATAGACCAACTTTGAGTGAATGAGTGAAAATGGAGGGGATTTGAGGCATCCGAGGCGCCAGTCCCTACCAGCACCCTTCGCCGTCTCCGCGCGGCGCCCCCAACGCCATGCCCACCAACCCACAAACCCCGCTTACTCCCGGCCGATCCCCCGGCATCGCCTCCCCAAGTCATAGCTCCATGCCTCCGCCCAGTCCCTACGCTCCCACCGGTCTCCTCTTGTCCTCATTCACAGCCACATACTTGATGTTTCAACCCATAGACTTTATATTCTCGAAACACTTTCCAATGGATACTGGTACATGGTCCAATAGATACATGTGAATGAAAAATAAGTAGTTGAAGGGCCGAGCCCAGGGCCGGCGGGTGGCGGCGGTCTTGGAGGTGGCTATCAGCAGGCAGGAGGCCCTTCCTACCCTGCCTATCCCGCCCAGCACCCCGTTTGCTTATCTCCTTCTGCCCAGTCTGGGAGAGGGAATAGATGATAAACAGGGCGGCGGTGGGGGTTGGGCCCAGGGTGGCCCGCTGAGTCCCGGCTACGCCCCTCGTTCCCAGCTCCCTCCTCGACCCACCGCACCAACCCAGCGCATTCCACCTTCTGGTACCACAAATTTCAACTACCACTTTGGGCACAGTTGATCAGGAGTGCTCCACTTTTCAAACTGCAATGCTCTCAAAGCTCCCCATTCTCTATCCCACTTAGTACTTTCACGAACCAACATCACTAGCATCAGCGTCTCAGCTGAAAGCGTTGGAGAGGAAGAATGATGGTGAACAGGAATGGGAGTCCGGTACGCGTACCCGAGCGGCTCCGGCCTCATGTCCCCGGGCGCGGGGCCGCGAGGACCTTCGCCCTATCCACAGGCCACTGCCTACCAGACTCCCGCCTATCCACCACAGACACCCGGACCCACCTCTCCCCAGTACTCCCCACACCAGGTTCCATCCCACCCGCTGTTCAGCTTCACCAAGCCTTGCATCTTGCCTACCCACAGCTGCCATGTTTCAGCCTGTTTTCATATTGCTGCTGGATGCTTGCATTAATTGATCTTGGATTAGCTGCTTGCGGAGAATTGAATAAAATTGAAGGCCAATGAATGATTAAGGCGGATTGTGCGTCAGCATGAAAGCAACTCTTGAAGAATGGGCATTGCAGCAGTACTACTATCAGCAGCGTCCACAGCTGCGCTATGCGGAGCCCTACGGGGCCGCCGGTGGGATGATGGCTCAGCGACAGGCCTACCCTCAGCCTCAGTATCCTCCGGTGCCTATCCTGCCCCCCCATGCCTTCCTCCAATCCATCTCTCAACGAAGCAGTTTGCAGTCCGGCCAGTTCTCGCCCACATTCGCCCACCCACCACCCGCCCAACAGCCACTCCACTCTCCGCCCCATCGGTGAGTCCATGGCTCCTACAGCCTCTCTCTTCTCACTATCTTTTTCTCTTCCCTTTACGCCTCCTTCCCATCTTTCAAGCATCGACAGAGCCAGAGTGAATGGTCAAACCAGTAATCTGTCTGTGCAGTATGACCGCTTCTTCATTCTCGCAACAAAGCAACAAATAAAGGGCGAGGCCTCGCTTGTAGGATGGGGCAGGGGCCGGGCGGAGGCTACCCTCGCTATGCAGCGCCGCAGCAAGTCCCCGCAATGGTGGAGCAGGGCGTGGCTCAACCGGCCGCATCCCTCGTCGTCAACCGCCCCCCGCCCCCACCACCGCTCCAGTTCTTCGGCCACGAGCCCAATGCCAACGGTTCCTCTCCCCCAACCTCAATCCTCTACCCCTTGGGCCTCCTCTAATGAGGAGTGCGGAGGAAAGAGGGAGGGAAATGTTGCAGTGCCGGGTGATCTGTGCCTGCTGGGCTGTGTCTTCTTGCTGGGGGAGTGGGAGGGGCCGGTGGACGGGCGCGGGGACCTGGCTGAGATCCGGTTGGGTCTTGCCGCAGCATTCACTGGCAAGGTGGGAGGTGGGTGGATTTGCAGACTGGCAATCATCGAGAAGGGCGGCGAGGTGGAGGCCGGCTACTCGCCCAGGCTCACGCACGTCGTCGCTCAAACTCTGCGCCACCCGCTCATGTCCCAGGTTCCCCCATTTTCTCTACTTCTTCTATTAGAGGCCCAAGCACCAAACGAATTCTGTGACCTGGGCTCTTGATGTTTCAAGCTGCACATTAGTAGAGATTGAATAAATCTATTTTAATTGTTGTATGGATCTTACAGTCAAAATTAGGAAGTATGAGAAGCTATCACTAGAAAAGCAATAAGAGGATTTAGTGATCTAATCAGAGTCGGAAAGGGCGTAGTAGCTTTCATCCGCCGCCGATTCTCTTGGGCGTTTGCTGGAATGCTGGGCTCGCATATGTTGCACCAGGTCAGATGTCAGTCTTCAACGTCATTATCATGCGCGTCCTTCCAGCTCTTATCCTCGCCTCTCACTTCATTTCCTCGCCCTGCCTAGACGGTCTAGACATGATGGGATAGAATGGGCCTTGAGACTGCATTTGCCTAATCTGTGAATAGGTGGGGAAAAGAGGGATGGAGGACCTGAAGACGATGCCGCATAGGGCGCATCGGTTGACGGAGAGTTGGGAGGGTTGGCCGGTGATGATTGCGGCGACGATGGGGTTCAGAGTGAGAGGCACTGCCTGCATTCTCTCCCCTCCAACATACGCCATACTCCCGCCTCCTCCCACAGGCCCAATTTCTCTAGCGGCTGGCTCCATGGCCTCTGAAACACCTCTTTTTTGTTTCACTGTGAATTTAGTGGCTGTCAGATCAGCTAATATTCCCGATGAGCTTAGTAGAGTCTCCTTCAACTTTAGCTACATGGAACTCCCATAATTGACTCGCAGCCCGCCTTGAAGAACAGATGGAAGGATTTGCTGAACCTTGTTTTGGCGGTTTGGCGGACTCTGGCTTATCTTGCCATGGTTTCCAGAGCTCACGTTTCTCGCCCATATTTACTGTCTGCACGACCTTCTTGCTCCGTCTTCAATATAGAATATCAAATTATGCAGATGAGCAATATTTCGAATCACGAGCAAGCTGTAATATTGCCTGCTTGGTCAAGCAAGCTTTTTGAAACCGATTTGTCCACTAAGCATGCCCGTAAGTTTAGATTATATAGAACAAAGAACGGAGGCAGCATAAAGTTCCATAAGTTTAGGGGTTGAGAGATTGAAGAAATGGAGCACTGAGAAGAGCAAAAGGGGGAGGAGGGGAGGGGTAATAAAGTGAGGATGGCGGGGCGGCTAGCCCTTATGCTAATGGAGCGGCGTCCCTATGGATAGGCGGGGCAGGACAGAAGGGCTGCTTCCCTTCTTAGATGCAAATCCACCCTTCCCGACCTCATTGACAAGCCCGAGATATTGCATTGAAGTAGGGGAAATTTTTTTATTTAGCTTAATTTGAATTCTACTTGCAACTGAAGTGGATGAAATTTTTTCTTCGCAAAAAAAAGTTTTATATCTTAGATTGTGAACTTTGTGCACTGTAAAACTATCGTCAGTCCAATGTAAAACTGGATTAATTAATGATAAGAGAGCACCTGGCCAAAATACTAATAAGTGTATTTGAAATCTGAGGTCCCAAAAAAAGTAAAATGTAGCAACATTTTTAAAAAATATGCACAGCAAAAAATTTTTAACTGACTCTGCTACCTATCTCCATTGCAATTAATTGCAATTGACTACAAAAAATATGCCTCCGTTTAATTTCACCTACAAATGATAGTTTTCAAAAAATAGACAAAAATTTGGACTTAAAATTTAAAAAAAAATTATATTTCAACTAATGGGTAAAGTCTGCAAAATTTGGGAGCCAACTACATTTTGACCAAATAAATTGTCATTAAAGTAAGGTGCTCTCTTATCATTAATTAATCCAGTTTTACATTGGACTGATGATAGTTTTACAGTGCACAAAGTTCACAATCTAAGATATAAAACTTATTTTTTTGCTAAGAAAAAATTTCATCCACTTCAGTTGCAAGTAGAATTCAAATTAAGCTAAATAAAAAAATTTCCCCTACTTCAATCGCAGGTAAAATATAGATAAGAGTTACTTTTTGGGTTAGTATAACCCACTATATAATAATTTCATCCACTTCATACAGGGGCAAGGCCCCTATGCATGGAGACGAAGATGGAGTTGGTGATCAGCTGCTTGTTCACCACGGCCTGGTGGAAGCCCATGAAAAACATACCATAATCTATATCCCAAATTACCTATATGATGCTAATTGTAGGGTCAAAAACCCTTTAATATGCCTCCAGATGAAGTTGATGATGGGCTGCTTGTTCACCACGGCCTAGTGCAAGCCCATGGAGACCAGCTAGAAGCAAAGGGCTGCCAGGATCATAATCTACGTCCAAAATTACCTATATGATGCTTTTTGTAGGCACAAAAACCCTTTAGAATGCCTCAAGACGAAATTGGTGATGACCTGCTTGTTCACCACGGCCTGGTGGAAGCCCATGAAGACCAGATAGAAGAAAACTGGTGCCACAATCGTATTCTACGCGCAAAGTTACCTATATGGTGCTGTTTTTTTAGACCAAAAACTATTTACAATGCCTCAAGATGAAGTTGATGATGACCTGCTTGTTCACCACGGCCTGGTGGAAGACCACGCAGACCAGGTAGAAGCAAACGGGTGTCACCATCGTAATTTACGTTCAAAATTACCTATATGGCGCTGTTATTTTGGCAAAAAACTCTGTAAAAAGCATAAATATAGAGCTGGAATTGAAAAACATGCAAAAAAAACCCCCAAAAAACTGAATTTTTACCCAAAAAGTTGATGTTTCGACCTAAAAAACGCGGAAAATGCAGAAACTAGGGGTGCCATGACACTCAGCGGCATCGATTTACCCTAGAACCGTTGAGATCCACACCCCAGATGTTGCCCAAGTGTCTGCAACACTTGCTGGATGGACGGATGGTCGGTCGGTTGGTCGGTGTGCGTCCGGACACCGGACATTATTTGCGCGGCCGAAGGCCGCCTGCCGCGGAGGGCAGGGCAGTCAGAGCTCCGGAGGCCGGAGGGCATGGGTGCGGAGGCCCCGGAGCGTAGCCTAGCATGCGAAGCATGCTAGGCGAAGTGTAGGGGCTGTAGCATCCATGCCCGGAGGCTAGAGGAGCTCTGGCGCCCTGCCCGAAGCGGCGGGCGGCCAAGTCCAGCTTAAGCAGTTATCCCATTTTTGCGTCCGTCTGTCCGCATATATATATATATATATATATATATATATATATATATATATATATATATATATATATATATATATATATATATATATATATATATATATATATATATATATATATATATATATATATATATATATAATAGTAGAGCCTGTCTTGTTAGTGATCACGGCGGGCGCCATGGGGGAAGCTTCCTGTGAGCAGGTGAAGATGTTTTTGGGTAAAATGGGGTCATAGAACACGATTTTGAGTTATGGAGCTTGCACCGATCACGGGAAAGTGCTCAAAATGTTGAAAATGTAACTTTTATCAATGTTTTTAGCTGCGCAGTTTTGGGAGGCTACCCAATCTGGCCAAGTTTTAGTCATTACTGATAAATGTTTCGGGGACTTTGGCAAAACAGACTGTATATTTGGCAAGTTAACCTTACTTAGGTTTAGTGCCTAATCTTTGATGTCCCTCGAGGACAGCTAGGTGTTTGCTGTTGCATTCATTTAATGTGGCTGTAATTTGGCCACTGGGTGGGATTTCTTAAAAGAGTCATTAGACCACAAAAGATGCTGATGCATGAAAAAAGCTGAGCACCCGTGTAGCGGGACCCATGCAGCCCAAATACAATTCCCACAATCGAATTGCCCACTACCCATTTGCTTTCTTATATCTTTATATAATTTTTTTTCGATTTTATAAATTGGGGTAAAATCATGAAAAAATATTTTTACTAAATTGCACTTATTTTTATGGTTTTGGGTCCATTTTGGTGCATAGATTTCAAAAATCGGGGTCCCAGGTGCGGAACAAATTTATTTATTATGAAAATATTGGAAAACCACCAAAAATCTACAAAAATTATAATTTTTGCCAGTTTTAAAACCACGCACAAATATGCACACCATTTTGAACCCCCCATATAATTTTTTCTGGTGGCTTATTAACAAATACAAATTGCATTATTCAGCCTAAAGCATCATTACTAATTTTTTTAGAGTTCAACTGTCCCCCTCAAAACATCCAACTATCCCCCACCCATGTAGAGCGGTGGATGCCAGATGCTTTTACAGGCCTATTTAGGCTCACCCAATCCTCCCATGTAGGGCGGTGGATGCCAGATGCTTTTACAGGCCTATTTAGGCTCACCCAATCCTCCCATGTAGGGCGGTGGATGCCAGTTGCTTTTACAGTCCCGAGTCTCAACCTCAACTCCCAGCTATTTTTTCCTAATTTTTTTCCTTTTTTATTTTTTTTAAAAAAAAACAAAAAATATGCTATAAAAATATCAGCAGAAGCGGCGCGGGGGGGGGGGGGGCAAACCAACCCCCCCTATATATAATAGAGGAGCCTGTCTTGTGAGTAAGCATGGCGGGCACCATGAGGGAAGCTTCTGGTGAGAGGGTGAAGATGTTTTTGGGTAAATTGGGGTCGGGGAACACGATTCTGAGTTAATCAGCTTGCGCTGATCACAGGAATGTGCTCAAAACATCAAAAAAGTAAGTTTTTTCAATGTTTTGGAACTGCGCAGTTTTGGGAAGCTACTCACTGTGGCAAGGTTGCACTCAGTATTCATAACCTTTCATAGAGCACAGCAATTTTGTATCCTTCTTTGGCAATCTAACCTTTGTTGGATGATTTGAATGCCTAATCTTTGAAGTCCCTCGAGGACAGCCAGGTGTTTGCTTTAGCAATCATTTGGGGTGGCCATAATTTAGCCACTGGGTGGGAGTTACTAAAAAAGTCAGTAGACCAAGAAAAGAGGCTGATAGCTAAGCACCCGTGTAGTGGGACCCATGCAGCCCAAATGCAATTCCTATAATCCATATCCCCCCCCCCCCAAACAATTGGCATTCTTCTATCATCATAATAGCTCTCACAGCCGTTTGCCCCTTTTAACTTTGTAGCCTCAGCCTCCCAGCCCTCAAATATGCTCCTATTAAATTGATTTATTAATGTTTCACTGGATATGCAAGTAAGCAAAGTAGGGCGGTGGATGGATGATGCTTTTGCAGGCCTATTTAGGCTCACCCAATCCTCCCCTGTTTCACTGGATATGCAAGTAAGCAAAGTAGGGCGGCGGATGGATGATGCTTTTACAGGTCTATATAGGCTCACCCAATCCTCCCATGTTTCACTGGATATGCAATTAAGCAAAGTAGGGCGGTGGATGCCAGATGCTTTTACAGGCCTATTTAGGCTCACCCAATCCTCCCATGTAGGGCAGTGGTTTAGGCTCACCCAATCCTCCCATGTAGGGCGGTGGATGCCAGATGCTTTTACAGGCCTATTTAGGCTCACCCAATCCTCCCATGCAGGGCAGTGGATGCCAGATGCTTTTACAGGCCTATTTAGGCTCACCCAATCCCCCCATGTAGGGCGGTGGATGCCAGATGCTTTTACAGGCCTATTTAGGCTCACCCAATCCTCCCATGTAGGGCGGTGGATGCCAGATGCTTTTACAGGCCTATTTAGGCTCACCCAATCCTCCCATGTAGGGCGGTGGATGCCAGATGCTTTTACAGGCCTATTTAGGCTCACCCAATCCTCCCATGTAGGGCAGTGGATGCCAGATGCTTTTACAGACCTATTTAGGCTCACCCAATCCTCCCATGTAGGGCGGTGGATGCCAGATGCTTTTACAGGCCTATTTAGGCTCACCCAATCCGCCCATGCAGGGCAGTGGATGCCAGATGCTTTTACAGGCCAATTTAGGCTCACCCAATCCTCCCATGTAGGGCGGTGGATGCCAGATGCTTTTACAGGCCTATTTAGGCTCACCCAATCCTCCCATGTAGGGCGGTGGATGCCAGATGCTTTTAAAGGCCTATTTAGGCTCACCCAATCCTCCCATATAGGGCGGTGGATGCCAGATGCTTTTACAGGCCTATTTAGGCTCACCCAATCCCCCCATGTAGGGCAGTGGATGCCAGATGCTTTTACAGGCATATTTAGGCTCACCCAATCCTCCCATGTAGGGCAGTGGTTGCCAGATGCTTTTACAGGCCTATTTAAGCTCACCAAATCCTCCCATGTAGGGCGGTGGATGCCAGATGCTTTTA
This sequence comes from Ptycholaimellus sp. GST1_10, assembly GCA_030248095.1. Lineage (NCBI taxonomy): Eukaryota > Metazoa > Nematoda > Chromadorea > Chromadorida > Chromadoridae > Ptycholaimellus > Ptycholaimellus sp. GST1_10. The sequence continues at coordinate 10,885 of JASANA010000276.1, forward strand.
CAGGCCTATTTAGGCTCAAACAATCCTTAAATTATGCCCACAACGATTTTTAGCCATTAGCCCCCTCAGCCGTTTCTCGTTTGAGTTTTTTTAATGAATTTTCAGCATAATTTCTTCTTCAAGTAGCATGCCAATAGTCGCCATAGGCGACGGCGAAGCTCAACCTCAACCGCGGAGGGCAGGGCAGTCAGAGCTCCGGAGGCCGGAGGGCATGGGTGCGGAGGCCCCGGAGCGTAGCCTAGCATGCAAAGCATGCTAGGCGAAGTGTAGGGGCTGTAGCACCCATGCCCGGAGGCCGGAGGAGCTCTGGCGCCCTGCCCGAAGTGGCGGGTGGCCAAGGCCAGCTTAAGCAGTTACCCCATTTTTGCGTCCGTCTGTCCGCATATATATATATATATATATCTATATATATATAATAGAGGAAGGCCCTGTTTTCTTCTGGCCTTCGGCGCAGTCTGGGGACAGCTTCTGGGGAATATTTTAGGATGTTTTTAGGTCAATTCGGGGACGACAAAGACGATAGACCCATGCAGAGCTTGCAAAAATTTCGGGAAAGTGCTCAAAATGTTGAAAATGTGCGCCTTATCTTGGTTTAAGATCTGCGCAGGCTTCCAGGCTACCCAGGTGTGCAAAATTTCAGTCATCAAAGATAAATATTCCCAAACGAATAAGCTTTGAACATCTTTGGCAACCTAACCCTTGGGTGCACACTTGGGTTGGGTGCCTAATCTTTGAAGTCCCTTGAGGACAGCCATGTGTTTGCTGTTGCATTCATTTGGTGTGGGTGGGGGGATCTTCAAAAGAGTCGTTAGACCAAAAAAGAGGCTAATGCATGAAAAAAGCTGAGCACCCGTGTAGCGGGATCCATGTAGCCCAAACCCTCCCATCATCCTACATGTTTCACACAAATCACCAAACTTTTCTCACCATAAAACACCCCAACCATTGCTGCCTTATTCTAAAACAACCAAAAACCGGGGCCTCCATGCTCCAATGGAGCATGGAGGCAATGGTTTGGGGGTCTCTGTGAAGCATGGATGCTTTGATTTGGGAGTATGTAAGGAGCATGGAGACGATGGTTTGGGGCTTGGTATGGAACAAAGATGCGGGGATTTTGGAGTTAGTGTGGAGCATGGAGGCAAAGAGTTTGGGGGTTTCTATGGTAAATAAAGGTGAGGGTTTTGGGATTGGATGCATGGAGACATGGGCTTGGGTGCTGAAACAAAGAAGCTAGAATTGTATTGGAATTGGCAAATGATTGGAAAGGAGCATGGAGATAATTTTTATGGAGTTTTTAAAGTACAGAAGTTTTTTTGGAGCATAGAGGCACTGGTTTTTGGTTGGTTTGGAATAAGACAGCATTGATTGGGGGGGATTGGAGCATGGTGAGAAAAGTTTGGTGATTTGTGTGAAACATGTAGGATGACGGGAGGTGTGGCTTTTGGCCTAAATGAGAATGATTGAAATTGGATTGGGCATGGAGGCTGGAGATTGTTGTGTAGGTTTTCAGTGTAGCTTTTTAAATTGGGATTTGTGGTTTGGAAATTGGGCCGCATGGATCCCGCTACACGGGTGCTCAGCTTTTTTCATGCATTAGCCTCTTTTTTGGTCTAACGACTCTTTTGAGGATCCCCCCACCCACACCAAATGAATGCAACAGCAAACACATGGCTGTCCTCAAGGGACTTCAAAGATTAGGCACCCAACCCAAGTGTGCACCCAAGGGTTAGGTTGCCAAAGATGTTCAAAGCTTATTCGTTTGGGAATATTTATCTTTGATGACTGAAATTTTGCACACCTGGGTAGCCTGGAAGCCTGCGCAGATCTTAAACCAAGATAAGGCGCACATTTTCGATATTTTGAGCACTTTCCCGAAATTTTTGCAAGCTCTGCATGGGTCTATCGTCTTCGTCGTCCCCGAATTGACCTAAAAACATCCTAAAATATTCCCCAGAAGCTGTCCCCAGACTGCGCCGAAGGCCAGAAGAAAACAGGGCCTTCCTCTATTATATATAGAGATATATGTGTGGTTCCGGGGCTGGGCCTCCGCGGTTTTTCAACAAAATTGGCTAATTTTTTGCATGAAGGTCCTTCTGGGTGGTATCTCCAGGCCATTTTTTGGGATGGGCGTAATTTTGCGTTTTTCGCCCAAAACCCAAAATTTTGATGTTTCAAAGTTCCAAAAATCATAAATCGCTGGGTTTTCAATGAAATCAGCTGATTTTTGGCAGGTACATCCGTCAAAGTAATATCTTGAAGCTGGCAAAAGGAAATTTCGAAATATTTTTTATTTATTGATTTATAGTCAAAAACCCAAAATATTGATGTTTCAAAAATTTGAACATGCATAAGTCCATGGTTTTTTGATGAAACTAGCTGATTTTTGGTATGTACATCCGCGAAAATAATATCTTGAAGCTGGCAAAAGGAATTTTGGAAATTTTTAGTATTTCTCAATTTATAGTCAAAAACCCAAAATCTTGATGTTTCAAAAATTGGGACATGCATAATTCATAGTTTTTCATTGAAATCTGATGAATTTTGGCATTTTCATCTAGGTGGTGTCTTGAGGTGAGGCCGCGCATCTTGGCAACCGCCGAGAATACCTTGTTGCCCCAGTCATTACTCGGTTACATTCAGCCTGTTTTTCGAATCAGAATTTTTGCGCGGCCGAAGGCCGCCTGCCGCGGAGGGCAGGGCAGTCAGAGCTCCGTAGGCCGGAGGGCATGGGTGCGAAGGCCCCGGAGCGTAGCCCAGCATGCGAAGCATGCTAGGCGAAGCGTAGGGGCCGTAGCACCCGTGCCCGGAGGCCGAAGGAGCTCGGGCGCCCTGTCCGAAGCGGCGGGCGGCCAAGGCCAGCTTAAGCAGTTACCCCATTTTTGCGTCCGTCTGTCCGCATATATCTATCTTATTATATACGCGTGATGCCATTTTGGGAGGGGTCTTTGGGCTACCTGGATTCTTTACTTATCCTGGCACATGATAGCTCTATGCATCGGTCTTGGCGAGTTATTCAATATTTTTTGGGGTGCTCCATGCACAGAAAACGTTGAAAGTATGAAACAATCGAAAATGTATCCATTTTTGCCATTTTTGGTCCTTTTTTGACTTTGACACTTCATAAATCCTCCATTTTTTAACTTTTTCTGTCGGACTTTTTTTTGAATTGAAGCTACAAGAGTTTTGCATAAAATAAACTGATTATTTTCAAAGATTCAAATAAAATAATTTTAAGAAAAATGGATTGACTGATGCCAATTTTTCGCTTTCTGGCCTACCGAGGAGTCTGATGTTTTGGAGATGAATTAAGTAATCCTTCAAGGCAAGGTTGAGTAACCATGGTCTTTAACTATGTGATGCATTTTCTCCTAGAAAACTGTTTCACGTTTCTTCTTGAATTTTTTGTTCCTGTGGCCTAAAGCAGTCTCTGCACAGCCCTTATGGAAATTTTTGGATTTTATTCTGCAAAGGCTTTATTTATCCCTATTTTGGAAATCTTCCGAAATTTATTTTCTTAAAAGATATATTTTTAGCAAGATTCTGGGTGTGTCGGCATAAATTTTAACTAAATGTGGCCGCGCGTAGCGCGGCCACTTAACTATATTACTAGTATATATATATATGTGTCTTTCCGAGGCCCGTACTCCGCGGTTTTTCAACGAAATTGGTTAATTTTTTGCATGAAAGTCCGCCTGGGTGGTATCTCCAGGCCATTTTTTGCGCTGTGCGTAATTTTGCGTTTTTCGCCCAAAACCTAAAATTTTGATGTTTCAAAGTACCAAAAATCATAAATCGCTGGTTTTTCAATGAAATCAGCTGATTTTTTGCAGGTACGTCCGTCAAGGTGATTTATTGAAGCTGGCAAAATGAATTTTCGAAATACTTGTTATTTCTCAATTTATGGCCAAAAACCTAAAATCTTGATGTTTCAAAAATTTGAACATCCATAAATCGATGGTTTTTCAATGAAATCAGTTGAATTTTGGCATGTACGTCTGTCATGGTGATATCTTGAAGTTGATATTAGAACTTTTTGACACATTTATTAATTCATGATTTACAGTCAAAAACCTAAAATCTTGATGTTTCAAAAATTCGAACCTCCATAAATTTATGGTTTTTGCGCGGCCGCAGGCCGCCTGCCGCGAAGGGCAAGTCAGACAGAGCTCCGGAGGCTGGAGGGCATGGGTGCGGAGGCCCCGGAGGGCATTTCTGGGCATGGTCTAATTTTTATTTGTTCTGGATTTATGGTCAAAAAACCTCGAAAATGGAGACCTTTAAATTCGAAAATTTTTCGAAAAATTGTATTTTACTTTTTTATCATTTATTATTATTTAGATTACTTTTATCATTTAAATGCCTCAGAAACCAAAATTAAACCTGGGCCAATTTGTTACTTTTTACTTTTGTTTGCGTTATATAAGTATTTCCTGAACCTACATGCTGATTATACAATTCATTGCTTAAAAAAGTTAATAAGGCCGCGCATCTATTGGCGATAGCCGATAATACCTTGTTTACAAATACTGATCCATTTTGTCCTGTCTTCTCGCAGTTTTATAAACTTACCCTATGATCAAGAATGTGCTAGGTCATATATCTGCTTATTCTCCAGTCACATTTAGTTAAACAAACATAGTTTGATTGTTTTTTCAAAATCATGATTTTTGATTTTTCGCGCAAAATCACGCCTCGTCATCGCACACGTTTTCATTGCCAGTCGTCGACTCCGCAAGCTGATTTGATTTAGAAAACTGCCGCAGCAAAGTTTCCAGGCGCGTGAGCAGCAGCTGAGCTTCCGATTCAGTCAGCCCAATGGCAGAAGCAAGATTCAGGTAGGAGTATGGATAGGCGGAGCTGTGGGAGCCCCAACCGGTAAAACATCGTCCCTCCACCGTCTTCTCGCTCCCCACCTCCCACACTCTGGCCCCCGACACCCGGCGATGGAAGAGTGCAGAGCCCAGCTCCCCGACCTTCTTCCCCTCCAGAAAGGAAGGCTCGAAGGCCAGGGCCAGGGAGATGGGGTTGGCGGGGGTTCGGAGGAGGCGAAGGCCCGGCATTGCTTCTGCCAGCCTTGCCAAGCCCTCCTTGAGGCTGGTGAAGACAGCCCTGCGCTGTCGGAGCAGCTGAAGCCAGCCGTCCTCCCCCAGCCAGAGTAGGGTCGTCAGGACGTCAATCGTGGGCACCGAAGAGGCTCTGCCTGCACCTCACTTCAACTTATTCTAGTCCCTCACCCCTTGGGTAAAAGGAGGCACCAGGGTAGGTTTTGGCGATGGCGGCGATGCGGTGCTTGTCAGGGCCGGCGACGACGGAGCCGCCGACGGGGATGAGGAAGTTCTTGTCCGTGGACTGCACGAAGGCGTCCACGCGCCCTCCCCTCGAGGCCTGCTCCAGCTCATGCGTGATCTTGCTGGCCTGCAGCCTCATCCTCCTCATTTGAGAAACAATGGAGAGAGAGTTGGCAGGAGCCTGAAGTCCGTAGGCATTGTTGACGAGGTGTGGAACGTCGTGCTGGCGGCAGAGACGGGCTAGGCCCTGAACATCGTCGGGGGCCCGGGGCGCGAAGCAGCTGGTGGTGGAGACGACGGCGAGGATGGAGTCCGCCTCCTCGTCCAGGTGCCTCTTGAAGGCCTCCAAGTCCGTCTCCAGCTGCTCTCCGACTAGGCGAGGCTCGATGACGACGACCTCGAGGCCGGCAGCCAGCATGCTCTTGAAGCAGGTCTTCTGGTCGATGCGGGACCAGAGCACCTTCACTGCCTCTGTACTCCAATATCTTAGCCTCCTCTAATGGTGAATAGGGAAGGAGAGGAGGGAAGGACTGGGGCGAAAGGTCCGGAAGTGGAGGAGGCAGAGGAGGAGGGCGAGGCCGGTGGCGGAAGGGAGAATGAAGGCGGCCTGGGCGGAGTGGAGGCCGGCCAGACGGATGGCGTGGAGAGCGAGGGAGTTGGCCAGCTGATTGGCCAGTGAGGAGCCGACAGCTTTCGGCTGTATGCCGGCCACGTCCCCGGAGCGTCCGATCCCGTGCGCCATGCCTCCAGCCATTCACGAGCGACTGAGACGGTGGATTGAAGAAGATGGATGCTACCCAGGTGTCTGGCGGCAACGAGGGGGCAAAGGATGCGGCCTTCGCGCTCTCCAGCACCCACCTGGCCAGGGAAGTTGTTGGAGTCCATCAGGGACAGCTCGTTCAGGAACCACTCAAGCGAAACAATATTGAAGGAACTGAAACGGCAATGTTGAGATAGTGGAAAACCTTGATCTGGGCTTCGTCCCAGGCTGTTTTAGGCAGTCGGCGATGGCGCAGAAGATGATCTCGCTGAGCCTCGCGGGATCGAAGGGCTGCAGCTGCCATGCTGCTGTAATTCTCACCCACCAGCAGCCCCACCAAATCTTCTTTTGTATTTTTCCCAGACATCCTCCAACTGCAAAGCTCTCAGAAGAGAGGCATGAGATAAAGCGTGGAGCTAATAATAAATATGACGATTGTTTGCCGACCACGCCTGGTCTTGCATCAGGACTGCGCATTTGGCCAGCTGCCCTGTTTCTTCTATAACCTCATGGGTGGCTCAGAAGCTGGTGTGGCAAAAATGTCGGAGCAAGACCTGGATCAAATGGTGGAGCAGCAAACGGTTTCCCTTCCCTTTCCCGCAAACTTCAAGGGCAACTGGATGCCTTGACAGCCACTGGAGCTGGTGGAGCTGGTGCAGAGCCTGCCGCTGTCCCTGGTGGATGAGATCTTCGCCTACGGCTCCGGTGCCGTCCCCCAGGCCGGCCAGCCCTCCACCAGCGCCAACATGGCCGACTTCCTCCTCCTCGTCCCCGACGCCCTCGCCTTTCACCAGGCCAACCTACAGGCCAACCCTGGCCACTACTCACTCATTCGGTTCAAGGGGGCAAGGAAGGAGGCTGAGCTGAGTGAGGCCATCTGCAGAATGCTGGGGGCGAAAAGGCTAGCCAGCTATCAGCGTGGATGGGGGGCTGGCCTATACTTCAACACCCTGGTGCCCACTGTGGGGGGGAGGCTGATGAAGTACGGGGTGGTGGAGTGGGAGGAGGCCAAGCGAGACCTGCTGGACTGGGACTTCCTGTACCTGGCTGGCAGGCTCCACAAGCCTCTCTTCACCCTCAAAACGCCTACCAAGCAATTCACGGAAGGTTGCTTTTCTTTAGCAATCTCTCTGGTTTATTCAGAACTGAATATACAGATTAAAATGAACATTTTTTAATTCTAAAGAAATACTATTTTACCAGCGGAATATTTTCTAGGAAGATTGAGTAATGAAAATATTGCAGCTCAAGCGACGAATTTGAAATCTGCGCTTCATGTGTCACTGGTGCAGTTGCCGGAAGAATTTACGCTCACCCAGCTTTTCACCACAATTACCTCACTCTCCTACGGCGGCGACTTTCGTACCGTTCTAGGCGAAGACAAGGTTTCCATCTAGCAGCCATTGCTTGGAAACGAAAACCGATGCCAATTCATAGAATAAGGTGTCCAACATCGTATCTGCCAACTTGGACCGCTTTCGCGTCCTCTACGGGGAGAAGTTGAAAAACATACTTCAAGTTGAGGTCCAGGGTGAGCAGGTGAATCTGTGCCAGGCTTCTTTAGACGCCATTGGAGTGGCTGGATTTGAGGTGTACCAGGAGCTGTCCATACGCGCAGTGAACTACCACCTGGAGTTGTTCCCGCGAGAGGTGCTCTGGCGAATTCAGGACTCTGGCTACAATAAGAAATTCCGGCACATGGACATTGAGGAGGTTGCCTTGCTTCCGAGCTTGAAGGTGGTTGAGTTTCTGAGTCTGAGATGATGTTCGACCTGGCGCACTCCGTGGACTTGGCCCAGTTGACACGGCATGCGCTGAGGAGCATCGTTCGCTCCTCCTCCACCAGACAGACGCTCAAGAACATACCTACGGCAGGCCTGCTCAAATCAACTCGCTACGCATCCCTTAAACTCCAAAAGATGATTAGATCTCTTAGGAGCTTGTAGCCTGCATATCCTGCTATAGAATTTGATTACGTTGTAATTTTTATTGAAAGCTGTTAGATTTTAATAAAGCGAATGAATGATGAAGCGTAAGCTAGTCTTCTTGGTTAGTTTGAATTAATTTCACATTCTTTCATAATTTTACAAGACTAAAATGCTAAAGCATGAGCCGCTTATGAATTGTCAATCATCAAAAAGAACTAGACAAGGTGTGACAAAATCGTAATAAATTTCTCCTTCTCTACCTAGGCCAGTGCGGCTCAAAAAAGTGACAAGGTGTGACAAGGTGTCTCTGGAATGTGGGACATGCGCCCTGCTTTGCCAAGAACACTGGGGCCTAATAGAAGACTTAGGCTTCATTGTCTGTTCAATTGTGGTTCATGGAAGATTGATGAGGGCAATGAAATGAAATAGTTGGGCTTAATGAAAACAATTGCAAGCAACACCTTCTCTACCTAGGCCAGTGGGGCTCAAAAAAGACCAACCATGGCGTCCAGCAAGAGTCCAGAAAAAAAAGTTCAGCAAGAGCAAAAAATAAGCGTGGAAGTCACACGCTTACCCATGATGCGTGGAAAAATCCTCACGCATTGAATAGCAGAAAGCGTGGAAGTCACACGCTGTATGAATCGAAGCAGAATGCGTGGCATAATCATCACGCGGGAGGTGAATCGAAGCAGAAAGCGAGCTTGGGATTGAACCCAGGGCAACCTAGAGTAAAGTTAGAAACTTTACCACTAGGCCACCCGCCCGCAAAGTCAGGAGGTTTGAAGATTCATGTCTTTCATAGTGTGCTCAACTGCTGCTTATAACATCTCAATTCAATTGGCGCTGACTCGGTCTCCTATGCCCATAGTGTATGGGTCGGAGATGGCGGCGATTCGGCGATTTAACCCATCACCGCCCGCCCCTCACCCCCTCAGCCACTCCCGCCTCCTCCACACTCTCCCTCCGCCCCTTCCGCACAAGGAGATAAGAGTTAATGATGGCGGGCGGCCACCCTACATTCTTCCTACACTCACAATTCCCTCACCCATTCCTTCCGCTAACGAGACCATGTCATGCTGGAAAGAGTTGATTTGCAATCACACTTTCTAATCATACCTCCCACCAGACAAGGATCTCAGCAGCCGCTCATAAGCCATGTGGCTGAAGAAAGAAAAAATGCAGGGCAAGAGGTTGCAGGGCCACGATGTCGAAAGATGAAGCCTAAGCTGGCGACTGAGTCGAAGGAGACCGCCTCGGAGGAGAAACGTCCCCGCTTTGCCTTCAGCCCTGACTGAGCAGCTCAACCGCCTCATGCAGAAGTTCCAGGTACTCTCCACCTGCAGATGTGGAACAAGGACTCTGATCAAAGTCTGCCTATGCTTGAAAGAGAACCGTTACCTGACCGAGAAGCGGCGCCAAGAGTTGGCCCACCAGCTTGGCCTCAACGAATCCCAGATCAAAATCTGGTTTCAGGTTCACTCCCTCTTCTTCCTCTAACAACAAGCGAGCTAAGATGAAGAAGCAAACCGGCTACCGCAATCCATTGGCCTTTGCTCTCATGTCTCAAACTCTCAAGGTAGGTCCTTGTTTTACATCATCTACTCTTTTCATCCGCGGCGTAATCGGTTAACTGTTCAGTGATTCCTGACTCTAGATTTCATCCAAATAGACACCACGCTTCGCTCGTTGACAAGCAGTGCAAAATGGTTTCAGTTCGGGCCAAACCGTCTTGGCCGAGCTTTTGGCACTGCTCAACAATGTGGCCAAGCAGACCTACATCAACCTACGACCTATGAGCCTGAACAAGGTCACTAAGTTTATTTCAAGAAGCGAAATGAAGGCAAGTAGCAAAATACTCTGTCGATTTCAAAGTAAATACTCAGAAAACAAAATTTGAGGGAAGCATTCTCTGAGCACAACTTGCCTAGGTGATAGATATGGGCATAGGAGATAGGAGACCGAGTCAGCGCCAATTGAGACGTTATAAGCAGCAGTTGAGCACACTATGAAAGACATGAATCTTCAAACCTCCTGACTTTGCGGGCGGGTGGCCTAGTGGTAAAGTTTCTAACTTTACTCTAGGTTGCCCTGGGTTCAATCCCAAGCTCGCTTTCTGCTTCGATTCACCTCCCGCGTGATGATTATGCCACGCATTCTGCTTCGATTCATACAGCGTGTGACTTCCACGCTTTCTGCTATTCAATGCGTGAGGATTTTTCCACGCATCATGGGTAAGCGTGTGACTTCCACGCTTATTTTTTGCTCTTGCTGAACTTTTTTTTCTGGACTCTTGCTGGACGCCATGGTTGGTCTTTTTTGAGCCCCACTGGCCTAGGTAGAGAAGGTGTTGCTTGCAATTGTTTTCATTAAGCCCAACTATTTCATTTCATTGCCCTCATCAATCTTCCATGAACCACAATTGAACAGACAATGAAGCCTAAGTCTTCTATTAGGCCCCAGTGTTCTTGGCAAAGCAGGGCGCATGTCCCACATTCCAGAGACACCTTGTCACACCTTGTCACTTTTTTTGAGCCCCACTGGCCTAGGTAGAAAAGGGGGACATACTGACCCACCAACTTTGACCTTGAAAAATCCGACCGGTTTTATTGCCCGGCAAGCCAAAATAAAGCTCTTTTTTTCCGAAAATTCGACTGCCTTGAGTAGATGTATTTCTTTAACTTTAAGCTCGGGGCAGTCGAATTTTTGCGCGGCCAAATGCCGTCTGCCTAAAATGACGCGTGGCCAAGGCCAGCTTAAGCAGTTACCCCATTTTTGCTTCCGATTTTTCCGCCGCCAAGTAGGAAGAGGAAGAGGGCAATATAAGAGAGCTCAAGGTGAGTAGGGCTTTGTATGTAGCAGATGGAGGAGTGTGGAGAAGGCTCTGCTCATGCTAATTTTACTTTGGATTCCTTGTCGATCTTCTCTGAGGCAATGGTTTCCTAGGCGCAAAACTAAAAATAAAATGTTCAGTTGTCAATGATCAAATTTATCAGGTTTTTTTAAAATTTCTAAAGCTAAAATCAAAATTTCATGATTTTAGCCATATAGATCTCATTGAGAGCTTTCGACTAATAAATATGCTATGGGTTTCATCCAATATCCAAGGAGTTGTAGCTCGTGATTGCAACCATCCAAAAACTTGATTGTCCATTCATAACTAGGTCGCTGTGGCGCACTAGGATCGAACCTCAGATGAGCAAGGCAAGTAGATAGTAAAAAAGCCAGCAAGATGATAAACAAACAATTTTATAATTTTATAATTTTATTTTATAATTTTTAAAACAAAGGAATATTTAGTCTTGAACCATAAATCAAGAAAAATTAATGAACATTTAGAAAAATTCTCGATGAAAGCTTCAAGATACCACTGGACGAAACAGATCAAGATCCAGCTGATTTCATTAATAAACCATGAAATTATGCTTTTTCAAAACTTTAAACATCAAAATTTTAGGTTATTTTGTTAAAAATAGGGAAATAATAAAGATTTCTTAACTTCCTTACAACAGCTCCAAGATACTTCAAAAATTGTGCACTTTTATGCTCTAGAATAAAACTGTTATCCTTAGGAATGATACAGGCGCACCAATGGTTTAGTGGATAGAGCGGTAAGTCAACAATTACACTATTTTCAAGTTCAATTACTTGAATCCATTTTGTTTTAAAATTTTCAAACTTTTTGCCAGTTAAATGTTGGTGCAATAAGGTTGGCGCAAATGGAGCATTATATGAGAGGAAGAAGGGTGGTTGCATCCGATATTTTAGACCCCATTTTTTCGATTGGTTTCTGAAACTGCATCACATTTTAAGATATTTCACCAAGTAAAACTTGATATAAGAATTTTCTGGCTTGCAACGGGCTTAAAAAGTTTTGCTCGTCAGCTCTAAATGGAACCATTCAAAGTGCCAGAATTGAGCTTAATTTGCGTGTTTGATCTTAATCAAACTATGGACATATGGGTATCAAATTGAAGCTCAAAGCCTTACAAAAATGATGGTGCACCTTGATATGAGCAATCAGATTCCTAAAATACCGGGGGGGGGGGGGGCACTAAGTCTTCGCCTTTTTTATTTTGCTTGGTTACATCTCATCTGCTTCCTATCCATGAAAGCTATGAAATGGCCACAGTGTGGTCATATTTCCCTTTTTTGTTGCTGTAAATGCCTGTTATGCAATATCATGTCTAAAGTGGTTTGTATTTGAAATATTAAAATGATAAACTAGTATAACATGGGGTTCATTTGCACAAAGTGGCTGAACCCATGAGGTGAACTGCCGCCCTTTATAATCTCCAATAGGTCCATTAGTCAAAAATGCACCATTTTTAGTTAATTAAATAAGGCTACCCAGTCAGCTGATGTTTTATGAAAAATGGGGTCTGGGACTTAGGGGTTTTTTGGGGTGAATCCTTAGTACTGCCCCCAGGCCAAGTCCTGGGCGGCAGTTCAAAAATAGCATAAGTTGGGTTCTACTGAACCTTTTTGCATGTTTTAAACGCCATTTAAAAGGGAATTTTATGGCCGAAATGATAGTGCATAGTATAGGGCTCAGTTCAAAATACCAGAGACCTAAATTTGAGGTCAAAATGGCTGAAATTCAAAAAAAACGCAATTGTCACAGTTCCAATAATTTTCGCCAAGGTCCCAAGACATATGTTGGAGCGGCCAACATGCCTGACATTTCCTGAAAAAATGAGCCAATTTGGTTGAGAAACCGCAGAGGAATCTTTGCTCACATATATATATAGACTCACACCCCTTTTTGGGGTGAATCCTTAGTACTGCCCCCAGGCCAAGTCCTGGGCGGCAGTTCAAAAATAGGGTTGTCACAGGTGGTTTGATAAGTTACTGGGGAGAAATGTGAGAAAATTTACATTTTCTGCCATTTCTCCGTGAGTAATAAAGATAATTTAAAACAAATTTAGCACATTGTTTATGGATATTAGTTCTAAATTGTGACCAATTTACAGCTTGCTATGATCATTTTGAGACGAGTACTAAGCACTCAAAAAAAGGCGAAGACTTAGTGCCCCCCCCCGGTACGTAATTTTGAAAAATATATGGGAAAACTGAAAATAGCCAAATTTTGAACAAGTTAAAGAAAACTTTTTACTCAAAATTTTTGGTTTAAGTGTACATAAACGGTGCTCATAGGCGTTTTCTGCAGGTAATTCTGCTCAAGAATGCCCCCAATCCCGATTGACAAGACAAAGAAATACATCAAATACTAATGGAATCTCAGTAAGCTGCTCATTTGTTGGCTTTGGCCGATAGTCCCTTGTGCTTGGGAATAACCTCCTTGTGCTTGGGAATAAAAAAATAACCTCCAATGAAAAGTACAAATACAGAACCACGTTTTTGCCGCGGCCGGAGAGGACTGTCCTGTACAGTACCATCAAAGGTCCGCGGCGCCCCCAGGGAGGAGGTACTAACAGGGCGGTACCCCACATACACCCTCAGAAGCCCTATACGAACAAGAAAAAGGGCTGCCTTAGAACGGATGGCAGAAAACGAATGCAAACGGAGAAAATACGGAAATTCTCCGGTTCGTTCCCAAAACTGGGCAAAATTAGAAAAAGCAAGAATAACACATACAAAGGAAGGAAAAATTCTGGAGCATCAAGACAAATCAAAATCAATAAGACCATGCGGTAAATGCCTCTCATGCAGTTGGTGGAGACTAGACTCACAATACTCAAGCAGCACCACCTATTCAACAAAGAGAATCGGACATACCATTAAACGGAACATCACATGCAAAAGCAGGGAAATAATTTACCTACTAGAATGCACCTACCCAGAATGTACAGCAAAATATGTGGGATTGACAAAACAACAAATCAACACCAGAATGGGACAACATAGAAGGAGTTTACTTAAAGACGAAGAATATACACACCTCTACGAGCATCTAAACAAAGCTCATGGGACAAGACTAGTACCACAATTAAGTATTCTACACACACGAACAGACGAGGATCCGCCGCTAGAAGAATTAGAAGCAGCATATATATTAGCATTGAATACAGCATTTCCGTGGGGACTGAACACAAATATCCAGGGGTTCGGAAGTATAACAACAGAAACAAACCCTTACGAGAGAAGAAAACCTCCATGGTTCACCATTACCCTACACAGGGTACTCCAGAGAACAATAAATCCATTTCACAAGAAAATACCAAAGAAAAACGAGACCCGAACAAACGAAAATGGCAAATTACACTGGCAAACTAATGAAAACGACATAGAAAGAGCATATAAACATAAGAAGGGACTCCAAGCGGCACTAAAAATCAACCAGCATGATGGAATAAAAACATTCAACTTCCTACAAAGGCTAAAATCCAAAGAAACAAGAATATTATTAGAAACAATAGAGAAGGACATTCCCAACTACGGTTACAGAATTTATCAACTAATAGCCTCCTACAAACGAGCCAGAGACATGAAAGAAAAACCAAGGACATCGGAAGAAGATATCTGCACGAAAATAGAGGTGCGAATCCCTTTTATCCACTCAAATACATACAGTGATAAAATCCACCCAAAGACAATACTAAGAAAACTGAAACTTTCGAATAAAGGAATACCGGATAGAACCATCCCACCAGCTAAGAAAAAACAAATATTTACCTTTTACACAAAACCCACCACAACCTTAGGCAGTGAACTACTAAACTACAGCAAATTCCTAAGAAAACTAACTCAGGAAGAAAGCATTGAAATAATAAAACAAGGATGCGAATGTGACAAATACGAAGAAAAATACAAACACTACGGACATATAAACACTGGGGATTTCACGTTCTTAGGACTAGAGAAAACAATGATCAACAAAGGAACAAAATTTCGACCACATATATACCCAGAAGCGGAAAATGCATTGAAACTAGCGTTAGAATCCTTACAATGCTGGATTCTAGCAAAAGGGAAAAGAGGAGAAATGTCGTCAAGGCAACAAGCAGAGGTATATACAAAGATTCACAATTACATTGGGAAAGAAGGAAACAGAGCACTGACACCTAAGGAAATAAAGGCTCACTCGAAATATGCGAAATATTGCAAACGAACAACCACGGCTATAAGGAACATTAAGAGAGCAACAAAGAATTACGTGATCACACCAGTTGACAAGGCATCTACAAACTTTGCAGCAATTTGCAGAAAATACTACGTGCAACGACTATGCACAGAACTAGGAGTAGAACTAGATACAACAGGAAGATTAAGAGCGATTGGGAACGAAATGTACATACCTGCAATAGAGTCCATCGAAACAATCACCGGAAGACACGAAGACAGACACACATCAACCTTTGGGACCTTCAAAAGGAAAGAACAATCAGAAATACTTCCTAGAGACAAAATACTTCCGGTACTCTGGCATAGCCCAAAATATCATAAAAATCCAGTTAAATCAAGATTCATAGCAGGAGCGTCTAGGTCTTCATCCAAAAAAATGGAGGAACTTCTAACGAAAATACTACAATCGATAAAATCATATTGGCAGAAATACACAAACAAAGTGGGGGAAAGCAGAGGATTGAATTTGACATGGAGCATCAAAAACTCCATGCAAGCAAGAACACTACTAAACAAAGTAGGGGACAGAAATGGCAAAATGTTCACGGCCGACTTCAGTACACTGTTCACAGCTTTGGAACATGACCTCATCAAAGAAATGCTGGGGTCAATCATAGACATCACCGCTAGAAAATTCAAACTGGTGCACATAGAAGGGAGCTGCTATCTACACAACAACCTACAACTAAGCAATAAAAGCTGGACTCTGGAGCAAGCAAAAAGCCTCATTAACTTCCTGACGGATAATACCTACATACAGTTCAGCGGGATGGCATTTAGGCAAACAAAGGGCATTGCTATGGGAGCCAGTTGCAGCCCAATAATAGCTGACCTGGTTCTCAGCAAGCTAGAATATGACTACCTTTCAAACAAAACGAACATAGCACATGCAAAAAGACTGAAATACACATGCCGTTACGTAGATGACATCCTATCCGTAGGAACAGATGCACTCAAGGAATGCTACAAGGAAATCTACCCGGCATCGCTGCCCCTAAACTTCGAAGGGGAAGACAAAGGCTGGGTGCATTTCCTTGACCTAGATATAAACACGACAGAAAATAGAGTCAAACTATATGACAAGAGACGATCTTTCCCGTTTACAGTGCTGTGCCTCCCATTCAGGGATAGCAATCAGCCATCAACCATTGGAACGAATGTACTGTTCTCCCAAATTCTTCGCACTATCAATTCAAGCAGAATTTGGGAGGACTTCGAAATAGATTTGAAAATTTTACTAGAAACCTTCAAAAACAGGGGTTTTCAAGGGAAAGATATGGAGAAAACTGCCAAAAAATTGATAAAATATTACCCAAAGGTCACAGATAAGCTAATCAGAGGAAAAAATCAAAAATTACTAGCCCTGTGCACAAGCACACAAGCACCAATCTAGAATCTGATCAAGATAAAAATAATATAAAAAGCCAATGGAAATAGGGATATTCATAGATAGGACGTTAAAAATCAAAACAAACACCAGGACCAACTGATGAGCCACACTGGTGACACCTAGTCTTGGTTTATTGGCGAAACTAGGTTACTCGGCTAATACCAGAAGCCCAACAAAAATCATGAATCCATCAAATGGGTCTGCCTCAACTGCAACCCATGATACACAAAGAACATGCCCATGCCAAAAATCAAAAAATTTAAACTAGTTAACACAAAAATCGAAAATTTGACCAAGCTCTGTCCAAGAATGGAAGAAGAAAAGAAGACAAGATTCGGGATCCAGATTTAAAATTACTTGATCAGCTAAAAATTATTTTCTTGATTAGGGATTCATAAACCAATATTCCACAGCTTTTCATTATATAAAAAGATAAATACAGGCCGCGCAATAATAGGCAACTACCTAGAATACCCTAAAAACAAACTAAAGCAAAATTGTGATTACTGAAGTTTTTTCCGAACAAAAAGTGCAACAATATGCTCAATGCCAACAGGTTATTTTGATTCGGAGACTTTGCGAAACATGCAGACGATGTAGTAGCAGGCCGCTTCCCACTGAGACTTGGAAATGGTTCCCTGCAATTCCAGTTTCCATCCACTCCGAAGCCGTCGTTGGCAAAAGCATGGATTCTACGAATTGCTGGGGCTGTGAATTGCGGGGCTTCTCGTGGCCCAGCTTGGCCTCGGCATGGGCGTACTCCTCCGCCTCTGCGTCCGCCTCTTCGCCCTGTCCTGGAGGGTAGCTTTCCAGGGCCTAGAGGGCACACTCAAGTTTTTTATTGCCCAACTTTCAATTCAAAGGCCACCTTCATTCGAGCCAGCAAGCCCCTGGCCTCCTCCTTCTCGCATCGCTCGGAGAGCAGATCTGCGAAGCTCTTCTTGAACACCAGCTCCAGGCCCACCTCTTCCAGCAGCCTTGGCAAGAATTGGATTGGCTAAAGCTCTATAGAAGAATGGTAGGCAACTTGACAAAAAGGGGGAAGTAGACGAGGTACTCGGGGACATTGACGACCTCGTCCAGGTGGAAGTGGTAGCGGGCGCCGAACAGCGGCAGGGGACCGCCCAGCTTCTGCTCCTCGCTCAGCCGCACCGTGGACACGCTATTCTCCAGCACCCCTCCTCTTCAACTCCCCCTTCCTCCCTTCCCTCGGCCTTCGGAGGCATAGAGAGCTGAAACCTAGCCCGCAGCTGACTGACGAGGAGGTTGGAGTCGGGGGTAGATGCGATGAAGACGCCGCCGGTCTCCAGGCAGTCCGCCACGTTCTGAACGAAGCGTCGTGCCTGCGCCTCGCTCTGCCAACCTTCTAGATTGCTCCCTGTCAGAGAGAGGTGGAGGGAGAACCTCGAAGGCGTAGTGGAGGGAGAACTGGCAGGAGACGAGATGGAAGGCTGGCAGCTCCTGCAGAGCGCCGGAGCTGACGTAGCGGTCGCGGAGGCGAACCTGAGGGTGAGGAGAGAGAGAATGAGTTGTTGAGGCATTGGGAGGGTAGATGGAAGGGGTAACGCGAGTGACGTCGGCAGGGAGGAAGGCGGCGGAGAAGAGCTGGTCGGGGAAGCGCTCCTTGGCTCGCATATCTGCATAGCGCTCCCCCGCTTGCTGCAGCGACACCTCGGCTATGTCTGCACATCACCTTCATGCCCCCTGCGCTGGCTATGGTGACTCGGAGAGACCAGAGCAGAAGACGGAAGCCACCCGCCCGATTTTCCACTTCAGCAGGTCCCCGCCCTTGCCGCAGCAGAGGTCCAGCACTGAGACGCGCGTTTTCGGCCCAAACCTCTCCTTCACCTGGAAGCACCCAGCTATTTGACAGAAGAGGAGACGGAGGAAGAGGAGGACCTCCTGAAGGGCGATGTTAATGAGCTGGCTCTTGGTCCAGTTGTTGAAGCTGCGCAGGCGAAAAATGCGACTCTGAGCTCGCTCCCCACGACTGTACTGCTTCACGGAGTTGTAGTGCGAGGCTACCACGGCTGAGTGCTGCTGTTCCTACAAGTGCACTCCACCTTTCCATTATATCTGCAATCTGAGCTCTTGGCTGCAACCTCCTCCTTGTCCTCTCGTTTCGCCTTCTTCGCCGCTGGGCCGTCATCTTCTTTCTCAAATTTGTGAGACGGTTACATAATGTCTGCTTTGGCGATGGTGATATTGCCTCTGCTCCACTCGGCAGACGGCCAATGCTCGACTCATCTTTCATAGCATCCGTCATTGCTTGCACTGCGATCTGCAGTTCTGCCTTAATCTAAACACACTTTCTAAGCAAGCTAGACTAAAATTGGGCGTTATTTCTTTATATTACAGCATATTTTTGACCGCGGAGCTACCCAAAGGGCCGCTCCGCGGTCTATAGAGGTTACTAAACTTTTGTCCTCATATCTATCTGTATCTGGAAATGCTGGGAACGGGCGAATTCTCAACGGATCTTGACAAACTTTTTTTTCCCTGAAAGCTTATAAAATTTTAGGAAGATCTGGAGGGGTGGAACCGGATTTTGAGCAATTGAAACATTACTTTTTTGGGTAGAAAGGTCAGAAAATTGCAATATACAGATTTTGCGCATGTAATCTTGAGAATTGCACAGACGACTTCAGTTTTTTTGTTCACAAGTCATATATAGCGATTCCAAATCTGTGCTTACTTTCGAAAATGGTTGAGAAACCACAGACTTACCCTCTTGAGTGACAAACTTTCACACATGGTAATGGCATCAATAATCAGAAACAGCTGAACGGCTAAGAATTGAACAGAAGACTTTGGTTTTTTGATTCACAATTCGTATGTAACGATTCCAAATCTGTGCTTACTTTTGAAAATGGGTGATTAACCACAGACTTGCCCTTTGGAGTGATGAAATTCCGTGCATTCATATTGTAAACTGGAAGGTGGTGTGCTCCGCGGTCACCTATTGCGCTTTGCGTCATATACTTGTTCATCATGAACTCTTTGTGGCCACCCGTGGCAAGCTAACAATTGTGCAAGGCAAGCAATGCAAAGTGGATATTTATTTCCTAAAGTGGCCCGAAACTTGCAAAAAGAAAGAATAAGAAGATAAGTTGAAGAAGTGTCTTCAAGCATTTTGTTCATTTCTGGCAGGAAGTTTGACGCTTGGCGCCTGCCTTTTCTTTCTCACCTCAATTTCACGCCTCATGAAAATGAAAAATGTGGGAAGAATCTCCGGCCATCTCTGCACCTTCTTGAGCCTGAATGTTTTCCGGCTGATTTTGTGGCAGAGTGAGTGGATAGGTTTTCGTCACCTCCGCCTAGCGATTTGGATACAAAGTATGGAATGAGGATTGGCCAAAGAGGTGAGAACCTGGTCGGAGGACGAGCTGGAGGAGGCATTGTCGTCATCGTCGTCGGAGGAGGCGTAGTCGCCCAGCCCCGGAAGCACTCCCACTGTTTTCATGGCTGTCGGAAGCACTCCTTCAATCACACTCTCACATGAGAGTAAATCTTTATAACTTTCCAACCCTGCTCGAAATCCTTACTTCTATTATTCAAGACCATCAAATTTTCAACTCCACACAAAAGTAGGCTTTCAGCCAAATCTGACTTCGAGAGCATTCTGCTGGAAATTTTCAAAATGCTCATTTTCCAACGAACCCATGCAGACAGCAGCCGTAGGCTGGGCCTGGCGTTTGTCTTGGCCCGGGCTGAGCGCCGGCCGCTTGGCCTCCGACGCATCATCGCTGCTCTTGCTCTCACTGCTGCACCACCCATTTCTACTCTCCCTCACCCTCTCCTTCCACACAACTCCCTTCACCTCTTCCGCTTCACAACAGCGGCCAGGAGCTGGGCCTGCTTGTTGGCCTTGGTCTTCGGAGGGCGGGCGATGGAGGAGGTGGAGGCCGGCTTCGCTCCCAACACCTCTTCCAGGTTCGGCTCCGACGCTGGGGCCGCCTGTACCACTTCCTTTCATCAGATATTAGAGTCATGTAGCTGGGAAGATAGGGTAAGCTAGCCTCGTTCATCTGCGCCAGAATCTCCTGCTCCTCGGACTTGAGGCGCCTGGCCTCGCGCTCCTTCACATTGTCCACCAGGTTCAGGAAGTCCGTCTCCTCGCTGTCCAAACCTCGCACCTGCCAACTTACATCTTAGCTCCAAAAGAACAGGCATGCAAAGTGCGCGGCTGACGAGGTTCTTGAAGGCACGCGACTCCGTATCCGCAGCCTCCTTCTTGTCCTTCTGCTCCTTCAGGCGCTCATAGAGGCTTCGATTGTCCACTGGTGCTTCTGGAGCCTCTGAAAATTAAATTTTAACTTTATTTCTTTAAAATTCTATTTTTCTTTTTCAACAGCGGGCGGGAACCTTTGGGATCCTCCGGCTGGCGGACCTTCTCCCATTCCTCCTGGCGCTTGCGCTTGGCAGCCTCCACCTCAGTCTCGGACACGAAGCGATCGCCCATCCTCCTCACCCTTTCACTCCATCCTCCAACCCCTCTGCACTTGCGCTGCTCGCCTGGCTGGTGGGGGGAATTTTAAGCGCGCGCTAGACCGCAGGTTGGCTGCCTGCCTCGCTCAATACCTACTCTCACAATGCATCATGAGGCACAAAGACTTTGCCTGGCCCCATTGCGTCTGCCCTAAGCGACGCTCGCTTCAACCTTTTGACCCTTCCTTTCATCATCTTTATGAGTTTAGCTTCGTATCCTTCCATAGCCCTTTGTAGAAAAATGGGTCAAATGTGCAGGTGGTAAACTATAGATAGAGGAGGTAGTAGAAGAGAAGAGGATGAGCGGGCGTAAGCGAAAGGTGAGCCAGGAGGCGGCGGCGGACCCGGGCTATGTGGAGAAGCGAAAGCGGAACAACATGGCCGTGTCCAAGAGTCGGGAGAAGAGCCGGGCCCTGGAGGCGGAGACCACCACGCGGGTCAAGCAGCTCAAGAAGGAGAACCAGGAGCTGGAGCGCCGTGTGGAGGTCCTCAATCGGGAGCTCGCCTTCCTCAAGGAAATGTTCGTCGCCTACGCCAGCGGCAAGGGCTCCGCTGCTCAGGCTGAGGCTCAGGTCCCTTACTTTTACCCCTTTCCATATCCTTTCCATCTTTCCAGCAGAAGCTCGTTGAGAATTTTACCTCAAGTATTTTGAGTAAAAACTTGACAGCTTTTATTTGGAGGCTCGATTTTCGGAGCTGTCGTCGGATGAGAGCGGACCGTCGGGCAACACGAATGGCGCTAACGAAGCCTCTTCATCTCGATCCCGAGCCAATGGGCCTGAGCCAAGCTAACACTGCGATCGTTGCATTTGTGTTGCATCAGTTTGTACAAGCTTCGCCCGCCTCATCTGGCAGTGCTCATTTCGATTGCCGCCCAAACGAACAGTATTTATTGAAGAGGCAGAGAAGCTGAATAAATTTTCCGCATCTTGTATTCACGATCTATCACAGAATTTAAATTTACACTTTATGAAGGCACAGTGGGCAACTGAAATGAAAGACAAAATATGTAATGATAGACGGGAATGGCAGAAATTGACGGAGGTTCTGGCGAACCAGGACAGTCTGGGTCAATAGATGAAGTACTAAACAGCGTTGGGGAGCTGGACAAGGTGGTGGCAGGACTGCGAGAGCACATCCTCACTCTGGAGCCTCCCCTTCACAAAGTTCCCGCTCTTCTTTCCTCCTCTCAACAGTTGGAGGCAAAGCTTGCAGGGCATGAGTTTGCTGAGCGTGAAAAATCACCAGCTCCTGGACTACCTCATCAACCTTCTCCAGCTTCTCTCGCTCCAGCTTTCCCAAGCTTCCACCGAAAGCCACCCGGCCCTTTTGCGTCTGAAGGAGATTCGCACCGTTCACTCACATTCATGGCTTAGGCTGAAGCTAATGGAGATGCAAGGCTTTGGAGGTGATGAGACGCATCGGACCCATGGAGAAGAAGCTGGAGTACCAGATCGATAAACTGCTTCGGGTGGCCGCCAGTGACAGCGCTCAGCCCACCGACCTTATGCACAAGCCGCGTCCCGACAACCTCGTTCTCCCTTCCTCTTCATTCCCTTCTTCTGCCCCTTCCTTTCCCTTACTGCCAATCTTCTTCAGGCGAGTTCTGACGAAGAAGATGAGGAGAGTGATGGTGGAGGAGAGGGCTCAGGGAAGAAGGGCAATGCCTACAGACCGCCGAAGCTGATGGCGATGCCGTACGAGGAGGGGACGGAGGCCGCCGCGGACGATAAGCGGGTGAAGGAGCTGGGGCGTCGCCGCCTTTCCAAGGCCCTCATCGCGGAGCTCCAGCAGCAGTACGGCGATGCTCCGGAGGAGATTCAGGTATTCTCACTCACTCGCACAGCAGGGATGCCAAAAGAGAGTTCCTAGCTCCCTCTGATCAACAGAGAGGAGGAAAGAGGAGGAGGATTTGAAGGAGGAGGGGGCGGGGCTGGGGAGGAGAACGGAGAAGATGGAAGAGGCGCGGAGACGGCGTGCCTACGAGGAGGAGAACTTTGTGCGCCTCTCGGTGACGAAGAAGCGGCGAGAGGCGGAGCGACGATCGGGGCGGGAACAGAGCTTGGCCGCCCTCCTTGGAATTTCGCAGCCCCAACTGCCGCCTTCCAGGAAGAGCAAGGGCAAACGCAGCGCCTCTACCAAGGTCCAGCTTCCAATTCTTGTGCCCTTCAAAAGACTTTTTATTTTAACTTTTACCGACCTGGCAGATTCGCTTTATTTTGTTGTAAGTTTTTGCTGATTGCGAATGGGGATTTTTACCATTTCATGCGACAATAACAGGAATATCTGGTTTTACGTTTATTTTTTTAGATAAAACACTGATTGCATTTTTTGTCATTTGTTTTAATGACTGGCGTATTTGCTCAATTATAATCCCAATGTTTTTCAGAAAGGAAGCTTCAAGAAAAAGAAGAAGAGCTCTCGTCACTGATTCCGGTGATTTGTTTGCGCCTGACATTCAATGCGTTTTAGCTGGAAATAAGCAAAGCAGCCCCCTGAGGCTTCTTCATTGCCTTGAGCGCAGAGGGTGGGAGGATAAAAAGGCGTAAGAGGATGCCGGGTGCGGCGTTCTTCTGGCAAAAGCAGTGAAATGGAGAGGCGCAAGTGAGGGGAGCTTAGGCGAGCAGTTGGCGTCCCTCCTTCCCCTCCACCCTCCCTCCACCCACCCTCCCTCCACCCACCCACTCCCCTCCTTGCCTCTCCCCACACCCCCTGGCAACTAAACTAATTGCTACAGGCCCCGATCCAAAGTCCCAGTCTCCGCTTCCCCCCAACTAACTTCACTCAAAGCATCTATCACTTCGCCGCCTCTTTTTCTTTTCCACCAAGTCGCAAAAGCTTCAGGGCCCCTTCCCCTTTCGAATTACGGCACTGCGTTCTGGTGGCTGTATTGCTGGCTATTGGCGTAAGCTGAATCATTGCTTCCAGCTGTTGTCCCCGGTTTTTTCCGCCCAGCTAGGAAGGCAGGGAAGATGATGGTGAAGCATTTGTGCGTGGCAAAAAAAGTGGGCGGCGCCGGCTTAGCAGATGTAGGGCGCGGGGGGGCAAAAGTGGGGCCCGGAGTGAAGGAGGGAAATATGGCTCAAGTGTTTACCTGCCTGCTTCACCTTCAGCCTTCGATACAGCTGCTATAAGATCCAGGTAAGATGGAGCGTAGTAGGACTTGGCAGGGTGGGGGCCTGGTTGGTGGAAAGTGGAGAGGAGAGTAGGAATGTAGTGAGGAGGAGGAGGATGGAAGGGTGGCTGGAGGTGTGCAGTGTTTAGGCAGGCTCCACCTTCGACTTAGGCCCCGCAACAGCTGACGTCAGGAGACGCCTCCCCTCTACCCTCCCCTCATTCCCCTCCTGCTTCTCCTCCCAGCTCCCTCCACATATCAATACCGCGCATTCCCATACTGGAGGGAGGGAGGCCCCGGCCCCTTTTACATAGCCAGTAGCCCCGGTAAAGCCTCCTCCCCTTTCCCCAGCCTCCTCCTCTTCCCCTTCCCTCTCTGTCCATTCCTCGCTCCCTCTCTCGGCCAACCTCCCCTATTCGCAGGCTTCAAGGCAGGCTCTTTCTCTGTCTCTTCCCCTCAGTCTCCCTCCCTCCCCCTTGTGTGGTGGTGGGCGAGGGGAGTGAGGGCGGGGGCTTGATTGACTTTATCGATCCTGCCTCCACCCGCCTCCACCCGTCCCTCCGCCTCCTCCTCCACTCTTTCTCCGCTTCTTCGCTCCCCCCATGCCTATTAGCTAGCAGGCGCTCCCTTCCTCCGCTATCCCCACCCCCACACACACATCCACTCCCTCCCCTCACCCCACCCAGCCTCTCTGGCACCAGTCTCATGACCCGCCCCAACTTCCCTTCCCTCCCTCCTTCTTCGATGCTCCCTCCTGCCCTTTGGCCCTTACGCCCCATGCTTTTCATCAATATTTTCCTCCAGCCTTTTCTCTCTCCTGTCTTCCCTCACTCCCCTTTCTCTTCACCCCCCGCGGACTGGACAGGGTCTGAGCTGACGGGCTGTTTTTTCAGTGGACGAAAGCTAGAGCCTAGAGGCGCCCCTAGGCCGCCGTCATTCATAGCGGAGCAGAGGCGAGGGGAGATGTGAAGCTGCTTTGGCCTCCCCCCGGCAGCCCTCCTCCTCGTCTAGAGTTCTAGTGGAAGCAGTGGAGGGAGAATGCTGATGGAGCCGCTCGGTCTCGTCTCACCGCACCACGGATCCGCACCCCCTGACCTCAACTTCAACTCCCCCAACCATCACTCCTCACAGGATGGCTCCTTCATCCAGGTTACTTCTTCTTTCTACCCTCCCACTCAACTAATTTCATTCACTAGGTCAAAGGAATGGGAGGCTAATGTGCCTTTGGGGCGTCAAACTGAGCGCAGGCATTGTCTTTGCGCTGGGAGTGGGGGAATGCGGGGGGTTTGTTTGGCACCTGGAGGTGGTGGGTGTTGAAGGGAGGGTGTTAGGCCCTGCGGTCCACTGCGCCTTCCCGTTCTACACTCCCCCACCCCACACAGCCGCCACTTCCCCTCCATCAGTGAGTGTGTGCCGAAGAGGCTAGGCCAGGGCGTTCGCGCCACAGTCCCTCACGTCCACAATGCCCTCCCAACCCTTTGCACAGTGTAGGTATATAGGCTCTCCTCCTCTGTGCTCCCCCTTCCTTTCCTCCTCCCCCTCCCTCCACCAACGCCTGGCATTCATCATGCTGCGGCCATCTTTTACCAGCATTTGCTTCGGCCAGAGGCGGTGTGTGGATAAAAAGTAGATGGGGCTGGCCTATTGCGGGCATGAAGGGGGCACAGGGATGGGGTGGTGGAGAGATCCATTCCAGAGGGGCCTGTCCACCTCCCGTTTGCCCATTTCACGTGTGGTGTGTGTGTGCATACGTACACGTTGCCAAGGCAGAGGCTTGGATGCCTCCTGGCTGCTGTCTCCTGCCTACCCTGCCCCCACCTCTTTTTCCCAATCCGTCTCTGGTTTTAGGGCCGAGGGCACATTGGGCGGGCTGAGGTTCGGGCGGCCTACTGAGGTGAAGAGATAGGCGAAACCGACGGAAAATAGGGGGTCTTTATCGATTTTCTGCTGAGAGGGCAGCGGAGGCTGAGAGCTTCAAGAGCAGGGGCGCCCTTTTATCAATCCCGCCCATCCACCAACCCTCCACCCGTCTCCCTCCCCATCCGTGACTCATACATAGCCTTACTGCCCATTCCCTGCTACCCCTTCCCCCCAACTCCACGCTGCCCACCTCAGGGAATTAATTGACCGATCTTCCTTGAGATCTAGACATGATCCATCCTCAATCAATCTAAAATGGGAAGTAGGAAAGGAACTAGAAAAAAAGCTGGAGAAAGCAACCTGATTGCAGGAGGAGGCGGGTGACATGCAGTTGATCATGGACTGGAGTCCTGGGGGTCGGGGCGGGGGCGCTACGCTGCCGCGAGCGTCGGAGAAGTTTGTGCCGACGAGTGTGCTGACGAGCTCTTGGCTGAGCAGGGCCCAGGCCCGCTGGGGCCGCCAGCCGGCCAGCCCCGACTCCGACGCCAACATTCCCGACTTCGACTCCGCCGACATCTCCGCCGACCACTTCGCCCGCCCACCCACCGACTCCACCGGCGAAATGGACGCCTCCTTCTGGGAAGAATCACCCATACAGAAGGACTGGAACAGAAACCTCAAAGGTACCTCCCTCACTCATGGCCCATTTCTACATTGGAGACAAAAATCAGTTTTTAAAAGTTTCATTTTATTCTTAATATTTCAAAAATTTTATTTTTTCAAAACAACATTCTGCTATGAGCCATCGTTGAAACTGCTGAAAGTAGCTATGGTGATTGCAGAATCATTGCTGGAGCTGAGTCTGTCGACCTCGCAGAGCCTGTTCTCCTCGGAGGAGCTGGGCGGGGTGGAGTCGGAGGCGGGGGGGAAGGTGACGGTGGAGGAGATGCTCGCCGCCGCCGCCGCCACCGGCTCCGGCTTCATCTCCACCGACAGCTTGGACCTCTCCGGCCTCATGGAGGACGGGGAGCTGGAGGCCGCCTGCGCCACCCGGAAGCGCGACTACATGCTCACCTTCGACGCCGCCGCCAAGTCCACCCTCCTACTCTCCACCATGGACTACTACGCCGACGCCGCCCTCACCGACGCCACCGACACCGTCGCGTCCCCCACCAACTGCCTCCTCACCCTCCCTCCCAGCCCCCCGCCCCCTCAACCTCCTCAGCTCCCGCCCAGCCAGACCTCTGTCACCACCTGGGGCCGCATTCGACGCTCCTGTCAGCTGGAGACCCTGGCTTCTTCTCAAGGACCCCCAACCACCCCAAAGAGCACCAGTCTGCCCAATCTGAGTGGACGCAGTCCTCCCCCACCGCCTAGCGGAGCCGGGGAGCATCTGTTGAGCGAGCACGCTGACGCAGAGCTGCCGATCTACAACCTGTCCGAGAGCATGAGCAGCAGCGCCAACTACCGCACCTGCCCCATCAGCCCCGACGCCATCTCCCTCCTCCGCGTCTTCCAAAACAAGCTCACCCTCAAGGCCGCCCTTCAGGCGCGCCAGGAGCAGGAAATGGCCGACAGCCAAGAGTCATCCGGATACATCACCGGCGAGCACCAGGAGCCTATCCTCAAAGAGGAAGAGCAACTGACCCTCCCAGCAGCTGAGGCTGAAAGGAAGACCGGAGAAGGGGCGGACAATCAGGACCCCGCCTACCAGCCCACCTCCGCCCCCCAGCAGGACTACGAGTACTCCGAGTTCTACGTCAACGGACGCTACATCGATGTCAACCACAACGAGATCGGCTACACTCCGCCCTCCACTCTGGGCACCCAGCGCCCCCAGCCCTCCACCACCAGCCCCCTGGCAGAGGCCGGGAGCCCTCGCGATCGCTGGCTCTCCCTTGCCTCCCCCCGTCTCACCCGCATCGCGCCTACCAAGCCCCCGCGAACCTTCGCTACCCTTCTAGAGACTCAGTTGGAGGCTGATCTCCACCTGCCCCCTTCTGCATCCAATCAAGCGGATGGCTCCACCTCACCCACCCTCATCCGAGCCTCCTCCTCCGTCTCCCTCACGAAGCTCAAGGAGTCCGCCACCCAGGTCCCCGTCTACGTGGTGGACCAGTCCGTGCAGACGAGCTGCTGGGACAACGGACGCCTGGTGAAGACCACCTCCACGGCCTCCACCACCGCCATCTGGGGCTCCTCCGACCCCGCCGCTGCCCCCATCTACGTACACCACCGCTCCTTCTCCGACCTCAGCCCTCGCCAGCTCTCCAGCCTCCCCGCTGGCCCCATTCCCGCCAACCTCGACCTCAGCTTCCTCAAACTCGGCTTCGCCCCGCCCGCCCTCTTCCCCGACGCCCCGCCTTTTCCCCTCCACCTCCTCAGCCAGTCCGTCATGGACCCCCAACAGCTGGCAGCCGAAATCCCGCGCCCTCTTCCCGCTCCTCCGCCTCAGCCTCTCAGCCAAGCTGGGGAGCAGCAGCCTCTGGAGGAGGCTCAGGAGTCCAGGAACCCCTTCAGCCTGGACCTGGCCCACCTGCAGCTGCCGGCCATGCCCAGCTTCATGGCCGCCCGCTCCGGGGACAGCGCCGTCCCCTCCAACGGCTCCAAAGACTCACAGCAGCCCCCACAGACCCCCGGCCTCCAGCGCGGGGACTCGGGCCTCGGTTCCACCACCTCCGGCCCCGCGCACATCCAGGACTGGGACTCCCTGGCCGCCCTGCTGCCCAAGGACGCCGTCTCCACCTGCTCCTTCTTCAAGGCCAACAACGCCCTCCTCAAGGAGCCAGCCATCGACCACTCCATCGACAAGCCTCGCTCCGCCGCCCACCACCGCCACTGCGCCCGCCCCCTCTCCGAGCCCAGTTTCGAGCGCTGGCGCCGCCTCCTCCCCCGCACCATCTACGAAAGCATCCTGGAGGAGGGCGACGGGAGCCTGGACTGCGAAAGGGGCTGCTGCTCTGCCTCTGACACCCCGCGCTCCTTCTCCTCTCTGGCCCCTCTCAGCGCCCCCTACGCGCACCCGGGAAGACGCCATGCCTCCTCCTGCCAGCCCTCTCACCACCAGCACTCCCAGGACACCTGCCGCGGGGTCCACTCTTGCGGCTGTCGCCCTACACCGCCGGCCTCTTCCCTGGCCTCGCCGCGCACCAACAGCCTCCCCCGCTGGCGCCACTATGCCTCGCCCCGCTCCTCCGGCCCGCCCTCCCCGCTCGGCCACCAGCTCTCCTCCAACCCCAGCTCCGACGACGAGGACAAGGTGGCCCGCAAGCGCCCCCGCCCCCGAAGTCTCGGCCCGCTCTACCCGCCCATGCATCGACGCACCCGCTCGGACGCCTGCCTCAGGGACGCCCTGGACAGCAGCTTCCTGCGCGGCGATGCTCTGGTAGGCAAACTGGAGGAGAGGGGCAAACTGGAGCGAGGCAGCAGCTCCATGAGTCTGGGCGGGAAAGTGTGCGCCACCTGCTTCCGGGTGCGCAGCCCGAGCGAGGAGCGGCCGCCGCGCTGGGCCCTGAAGGAGCTGGCGAAGCACCCGGACTACGCCGTGTGCAGCTGCGAGACGGCGGATGTGCTGGACGCTCTGGAGCGGGACGCCCGCCGCCGACGAAGGAGCCAGAACCTCGTCTTCTTCCTCTCCGGCCTCCGCGCGGAGCCCGTCTGTGAAGAGGAGGCCGCCATCCGCAAAACCCCCCTCTACCTCAAGAAGAAGCGTATCCTTTCTCCCCTCTTCCCCTCTTCAGGGTCTAGAGTGAAGGGCAGTTGCAGAGCTGGTGGATGGGGTGCTGGGGGAGTGCGAAGAGCTGGTGAAGCAGTTCAGCGGGCAGGCGGAGAGTCGCAGCGGGGCTGAGGCTGCTTTTCAAGCCGCCCGACGTCGTCTGGTGCCAGCCTTGAGAGCCCTTCTTTCGGACGGCCTCCTCCCAGCCCGCTCCCTGCATCACATCATCAAAGCCTCCTCCACCCTAGGTTACCCCCATTCTTTGTCCTCCACAACTTTCTCCTGCACCAATAAACTGCCAGGACCGGCAACAAAGTCCATCCACGAGCTGGTGTCCAGCCTGACGGAGACGGAGGAGACGGGGGCGGGCATGGAGGCGGCCTTCTTCCAAGGCCTCCTCGACCTCAACAGCCTCGACTGCTGGATGTCCTACCTCGCTCTCAAGGACCGCGTCCTCCTCCAGCACTACGAGGACTCTGCTTTCATGCGCCGGTTGGCCTCCTCCACCCTCCTCTCAACCTCCTTCCCACAACCCCCAATACCTCTGCAGGGCGACCAGCGCGTACCGAAGCCAGTTCGCCCGCCTCATGACGGGCCTCCAGTCCCTCTCCCTCCTCCCATTCGCCAGTCGACACTCCTCCGAGGGCCAGCACTACAACAATAGCCTCCGCCCGGCCCCTCGCAGCTCCTCCGTCCCCGCCCACCTGGCCACTAGCAGCGGCCTCCCTCGCCCCGCCGCCCTCAGCCGCTCTCTGGCCAGCGCCGGGCGGAGTCTGCAAAGGCGGGTGCTGCCCACGCGGCTGCCGGCGGACTCCAGGGTGCCCAAGAGCAGCAGTGTCCCTTCCAAGCTCACGGCGGAGGGCGGGAGGAGCTGGGACAGCGCCAGGAGCCGGGCCTCCCCCTCCCGCATCCCCCTCCTCAAGGACAGCCCTTCCCTACCCAACCAGTCCACCTTCCCCAACGCCGCCCAGCACAACCAGAAGCCGAGGTCAGCCGCCTTATTTAACTTTCTCAAATTTGTTTTTGTTGTAAGATGGTGGAAGCTTGCCAGCTTTTTTGAATGCAAAAGTGGCTTTTAAAATTATGCAATTTTTATCGAGCAACTTTTATTCTTCAAAAAAAACATTTAAGAGAGCTTTATTGAGAGGTTCAAAAGTTGGTTGCCCAAAAATTGAATCCCACATTTTTATATTTATTTTTGCAAACTAGACACAATTCTAAGTTTTTTGGTGGCCTATGAATAGTAAAAACTCGAAACTAGATTTTTGGCGAATTTTCAAATTTTCGAAAATGATTTTTCCTTTCAACCGATTTTGATGATTTTCTTACCCTTATTCATTTATTTGTATGGTATTAGCTGCAGTTTTAATGTTTAATGGGAAAACGTGGACATTGTTTTTCCCTAACCTATATCATAGGCATACGAAAAGTTCCTGCCCAGTTTACCCACTCAAACATTAAAACAGTAAACATTTCTCGTCAAGACGGTTCGAATGGTGGTCAAATAATCAAAATCGGTTGAAAAGAAAATGAGTTATGAGCGGTTAAATTTTTGGTCATTTTCGAAAATTAAAAAATACGCCAAAAATCGAATATCGAGTTTTGACCAATCATAGGCTACCAAAAGTCTTATAATTCTAGTTCTGAAATTTTTGGGCAACCACGTTTCTGAGACTTTTGAATTTCTCAGTAAGCTCTCTTAAATGATTTTGTTCCAATTTTTATAATCTAAAACCCTGAAAAATTCATTTTCATGGTTGATTGCTTTTGAGGTTCGTGTGCACCATCGACGCAGTGGAGGGCAAGAAGCAGCGGAACATACTCGCCTGCACCAAAGGCGAGACGTTGGAACTCGTGGGAACTCCGCTGGGACGCTTCCTCCGCTGCAGGTAACCACCTAAAGCCTCTTTCCTCGCCAACCCTCCGGGGAAATCAGACCGGGGCTTCTGTAAGGGGAATTAAGATTTTTTGCGGTTTCAGGAGGAACGGAGAGTGGGGCTTTGTGCCCCGGGAGCTGGTCACCTTCGTCACCTTTCTTTGAAGCGTGAAGAAAGCCAGTGGATGATGCCAAGCTTCCCTCATTTTCACTCTCCTTCTACCCTTTCACAATTCCGCTTTCTCAAACCAGAGTAGCCCATATTTCTCTGGCTATCATGCTCCATTTGGCAAGCTTCTAAATAAGCCCCCATACGCGGTATTCGCTGTTCATTTTATACTTCAAAGAAATGCTCTTCATTTTTATGTTTAGCTTTCAACAATATACATTAGTTTTCTGCAATCTATAACCGACGTTGTGATTAGCTTTCAAAAAAGAGTATCTTAGTGATTTTTTACTAGTCCTGCTTTCTTTGCTTCCATGTTATCTCCCCAATCAAACCATTGCTTCAGTGCATAATTGGCATTGTCCTGTACATTATGAAGGCCGGTGTTCGAAAACTATTTTCCACTATTACTGTAAACAAGAGCGTAGAGCAATTGCCACAGGTGATTTATTGGCCTATACAATGTGCGTAAGCAAACATATAATCGCCGATTAAATTGTGGTAGTAGTACAGTACAAACACTCTGACCGCATTCCCAACGCCAAAGGACACACCGCTGCGTAAAATAGATGAAGCAATAATAAATACATCATTGTATGCGACAATCGGCTATATGCGAAGCAGTACCTGCTGTACTAGAATCAATTGATCAATAGCGACGGGTGAAGTTGAACGGATAGATGGGCTTCGCAGGGCCTTGTGGGATGGCGTTGGCCGAGTAGGAACTCGCCCCCAGGGAGCCAGAGCCCCAGGCCCCTCCACTCCCCAGCCCCCCTCCTCCACGGCTCCATGCCGTGCCCCCCATCGATGGACCCCCAGAGGCCGCCGACGCCGCCGCCTCCCGACTCCCCCAGCCAAGCTGACGTCCAGCGGAGGAGGAGGCGCTGCCGCCCCCAGGCGCACCCCAGCCCCCTCGCTCCTCAATCCCGCCCCTCCCCCGCTCCTCCGACCGCCCCAGCCCAGCAGCCCCTCTGAAGGAGCCGCCAGCCGGCGCTGC
This sequence comes from Ptycholaimellus sp. GST1_10, assembly GCA_030248095.1. Taxonomy (NCBI): domain Eukaryota; kingdom Metazoa; phylum Nematoda; class Chromadorea; order Chromadorida; family Chromadoridae; genus Ptycholaimellus; species Ptycholaimellus sp. GST1_10. Next base: position 43,551 of record JASANA010000276.1, read on the forward strand.
AGCGCTACTGTAGCCCCCCGGCCCTCCGTAGCGTCCGCCCAATCCTCCCCCGCCACCACCAGCCTCCCGCCCAGCCCTCAGCGGCCCCGGCGGCGAGGCTCCGGGGCGACTGCCGGCGGCTGCTGGCGGGATCTGGCGCCCATGGGCATAGTCGATAACTGCCGGAGCCGCCTGCTCTCGCCCCCGACCTCCGCCGCCCCGCTCCCTCTCCCGGCTGCTCCCGGCGGAGTCTCGAAGGTGGCCCCGGTGATGGCCGTTGGCCTCGCGCTCCCTTGGGCTCTGTCGGTGCTCCCGGCGAGAGGCGAGGCGCTCATCGTCGCGTCCTCTGGGCTCCCGCTCGCGACCGGAGTGGCGGGAGTCGCGGGACTGGCGGGAGTCGGAGTCGTAGCGGGAGCGGGAGTCGGTGCGGCTGCTGCGCTCTCGCTCCCGTTCACGATCTCGCTCCCGCTCCCTGTCCCGTTCTCTGCTCTGCTCCGCCTCCATCACTGCCTGGTTGGCGAGGTTGCTCAGGCCGCCGCCGACGACGCCGCCACCGCCTAGACTGAGCAGTGGCTGTGGCTGCTGCTGTTGCTGCTGCTGCACTGCCGATGCGTAGCTGAAAAGACAATGCGACGATAAGTTGTCAAATAAATAAAAGTTGTCAAATAAAGTTGTCAAATCAGATATGTTGTCAAATAAAAGCTCAAACAAACAAAAGCAAACAAAAGCAAGCAAAAGTCAAACAAATAAAAGCTTATGAAAATTTTGTTTATTTCACAGATACCTAAGAAATGCTAAAAAGATAAAATATTTGAAATTTATAATGAGAACTAATGCGTCCATTTGCATAAACTATAAAAATAACTAGAATGTGAATAAAGAAGGAAAGACCGAGAAGGCAGGGAAGTGGGCGGCATGGGAGGCTGAAGGGCTGCGTGAGACAGGCGGCCGGGAGCGCTGGGACCCACCGGAGGCTGGAGGAGCGACAGCGGCGGCCCCGCATTGGCGGCCAGCCCCTGCTGCTGCTGCTGGGCGAGCTGTGCAGTGAGGCGAAGCTGCTGGAGCTCCAGCTTCTCCCGCTCCAGCTTCTCCCGCTCGAACTTCAGCCGCTCCTTCTCCCGCTCCAGTCGCAGCTGCTCCTCTCGAGCCTTGTGCTCCGCCTCTTTCCGCCGCATCTCTTCCAGCAGCGCTTCTCGATCATCCCCTCGCCCTCCGCCACGCCCCGTCTCCTCTGCTCGTCCTGGCGCCTGCAGTCATCCTTTCTACATTCACTTCTGCCCCAATTCCATCCATGCCTTCTGGGGCAATCGCTGGCAAATAGGTGAGAGGAGGCAATGTGGTGTATGGAGAGAGGCGTATGGAATGAGGACCGCGTATCGCGAGCTGGCGGACTGCCGCTCGGGGACGGCGGAGCGGTGGTGTCTGGCGGCGAAGGGATCGGCCCTGGGCGGCGGCGGCGGACTGGGAGCCCGTCGGAAAGAGGCCGCCACCGGCCCAGCCCGTCGCTCCTCCAATCGGCCCGCCAATCGCCCGCCAGCCATCGGCACCGGGAAGGGTCTGATGCGGGCGGCGACGGGCGGGGCTATGAAGGCCCCTGGACGGGCCCCCGACCGCCCAATCGACTTCCTCAGGTCCACCGCTCGCCGACTGGCGGAGCTGCTGGTGATGGCAGTGCGAGCGCGGTGGCGACTGGAGGAGCTGGCCTGGTGGCTCTTGTGGCTGCTGCTGGGCGGCTTCTTGGCCTCCTTCTTGTCGCTGGCGGTGGTGGCCTCCTTCTTGGCCTTGCTGGGCTCCTTGGCGGCGGCGGTGGTGCGAGGCTTCTTGCTGCTGGCGCCTTCGGGTGGCGTGATGCGCTGTCGTTTGGCTGGCGGCTTGGCAGCTGGGGTGCTGGTGACAGCGCTGCTGAAGCTGGGCTCTGCACCTTTCTTAGGCTTAGGGGGCGGGGCTGCCCTGGAGGAAGGCTGAGCACTGGAACTGGAGGAGCTTTTGTTGGCGAGGGCGGCGGGGGCCTTCTTGTTGGTGGAGGAGATTTGGTCGGGCTTGGCGCGCTCGACGGTGATGTTGCGGCCGCGAAGGTCGGAGCGGTGGAGGTGCTGTATGCAGGTGGCGGCCTCGGCAGCGGAGGCCATGGTGACGAGGCCGAAGCACTTGGAGCCGGGCTGTTTGGCGGAGGTGATGATCTTGGCGGCCGTCACCCGCGCGTACTTGCTGAACGCCGCCTTCAGGTCCGCGGCGCGTGTGGAGCCGCCCAGCCCCGTCACCCACAGGTAGCGGCCCAGGTCCTCCTCCTTCCTGCTGGCTCCTGTCGTCGCCTCCGAGCCAACAGCTGCTGCTTTGCTGCAAAGATTCTCAGGCCTGTTTGGGCCGGGGGAGTTTCGGGCCAAAGATGACTGATGGGGCTCTGCCGGGGGCTGTTGGGGCTGATTGGAAGGAGGAGAGGGAGGAGAAGACAGAGTCGGGGTGGGGCGAGGCTCGACAAACCTCTTGGCGTCCGCCTCAGGTTCTGCGGCCGCAGTGGTTGACTTCGGTGGGTCGGCGGTTGTGGTGGTGGCTGTTGGCGGTGGCGTTGCTTTGGAGGGAGTGTCGAGGGGCTGCTGAGTCTTGTCCACCAGGTCGTCCTCGGGCGGGTGAAGGATGATGGCGTCCTCCGCCTCCTTCTCCTCCATCGCCTCCTCCTCCTCCTTCACCAGGGCGTCCTCATCCTCCTCCGGTTGTGGGGCGGTGTCCATGGGCTCCTCGTCCTCCTCCTGCCCCGCCTCTTCTTCCTTGGGCTCCAGCTTGGAGTCCACCTGAGCTTCGCTGCCGTCCTCGGCTGGCCCTGCGACCATTGATCCTCTTTCAACCCTCCCCCATACTCTCCCTTTCCTCTCCCCCTGTCCCAACACAGACACATTCATCACCTACCATGTGCACTCGTGCCTCTTGCAAAACCCCAATATCCTGCCTTCCAATTCACCATACACTGAATAAGTGGGGAGAGGTGGAGATGCTGGAGCTGCGGCAAAAACTGGGGCTAGGTTTGGAAGAGAGTAGGAAAGCGGCGAAGGAAGAGGCTGCTGAAGATGGAGGAAGGATCGTCGCAGAGCGGAAGAGCAGAGGACGCGGTGGATTTCGCAAAAGCACGTCTAGGGTGTCAAGAGAGGAGGGGAGAGCAGGAGAAGGGAAAAGGGACGTGAATGAGCACCGCTTGGTGTAGGCGAGGGTAGGAGGTGCTGGTCGCCGGGCTCCTTCTCTTCGTAGTCCAGCAGTTCCTGCTCCTCTGCGCCCAGTTCGTCCGCCTCTTCTTCCTAGAAGGTGAATAAGTCATCCCCCATTCTCCCGAAAGCCTTGAAGGAAGGACTAGCCTTGAAGGAAGCTGTGGAAGAGCTGAAGTTTGCGGGATCCTTGATGGGCGTAGTGGCCTCAAAGTTGGACGAGGAGTTGGCCTTGCCCAGGCTGAACAGACAGCCCTTCGGATCCTCCCCACTCTCCAGCATAGCCTGCAACAGCAATTACTGCGATTGCAATAAAATGCTACCTTGCCAACTCCAAGAAAGTTAAGGAGAGGTCTGAGGAGCACATTTATTCTTCTCCTAGGCTCATTCGCGCAGGAAGGAGGAGAGGTGATGTACCTGACTGAGGCGTTCCATGAGGGCGGCCTTGACGCCCTTGGTGTCGAGGCCGCGTTTCTCCAGCTCGTCTCGGAGGTCGACCACACGAAGCTCGTGCAGGCGTTTCCCCGCCCGCTCCTCTGTCATGGCTCTCTGCAGCTGCGATCCCGGATCTCAGAGCCCGCGCTTGCCTTTCGCCTCTTCTTGGAGCCTCTCTCTCTCTGTGTGCACAGCGCGGCCTATTCCAGCCTTGTCCCCCCCCCCCCCGCTCCTCATGTACGCACCTCTCAGCAAACACTCCCCCTCCCCCTCACACGGCTACTACTCTACTCACACTGCATGCATAATCCATTGGCCGCCTTGGGATTTATTATTCATGGGGCAATTGCGGATGGCTGCGAAATGGGATTCGGCGTTTCACTGTCAAAGCTTTGCTAGGTGGAGTTGAAGAGAGAGGAAGATTGCTAATCTACGCGCAGAAAAGACGGCCCACCAGGCGACAGAGCACCCAGGACCAAATTCAGGGGCTGTGGAAGGAACGGGACAGCTTTTTCGCACACACAGGCACAAAAGGCAATTGATGCTAGGGTGGCTGACTGCATTTGGCGGCAAGGGATGCGGGAGGCTGTTATAGGGAGGGGATTTGAAGTGCAGAAAGAAAGAAGAGGGGTGCGGGCAATGTGTAAAGCGGAGTGTGAGCGGAGGGCGAGCTGTGGCTGGTGGGCAGAGAGCAAGCGCCGCCAGCTCACCACGCTCCCACATCTGCTGCTGCAACGCTTTTAGGCCGCCCCTCCATTCCTCTGCACTGTGCTTCCTTCCAGCACTCCCTCCCCATTTCTTCACCGGTGAGTGGATCCTGGTTTTTTCCTGGCGCCAAGGCAGCTGTGGCCGATAGAAGATGATGATAAAGTTGGTGTGGAGGGTAGAGAAGATGGTGCATGAGATGAGATGTAGGAGAAATGGTGCTGACGTAGGGAAGGGGTCTGGAATGGGCGGGGGGTCGTTCGCCGCGGCAGGGAAGGAAGGAGGGAGGGAGGACCCACACTGTGCAACCCAGCCCCAGCCCTCCTCTCAAGTTTTCCCATAAACGCCGTCCCTTCCATTATTCCATTCACCCACTTTGCACACATTGCAAAGTGAGGCCCTTCCATTGTGCCTGTCATTGGCCACAGATCGTTCGTTCCTCGGCAACAAGGCTGCGGTCATGCGTAAGCGCCCTATTGCTGGATTAGCAGGGGTGGAAAGGGGGTGAAGCTGGCGTAGCAATTGCTTAGCTGTCGATAGAGGGGAGGGGTGGGGTGAGGGGAGAGGGGGCGGAAGGGCTTTGAGTAATCAGCTGAGTGGGTATGGGAGAGAAATAGGGATGGATTCGGCAGGCTGTGAGCAGTGCAGCTGTTGGGAGGCGGAGCGAGCGAGCAGGGGCGCGGGTCAGTGGAAGAGGATGGTGAAGGAGGTGGTGTGCGTGGGGGCGGGCTACGTGGGCGGCCCCACCTGCTCCGTCATCGCCTACAAGTGCCACGACATCAACGTCACCGTCGTTGACCTCAACCAGGAGAAGATCAATGCCTGGAACTCCGACGACCTGCCCATCTACGAGGTTTTCGCCTGCCCACTCCTTCGAGCATTGACAAATAAGGTGTGACGGTTCCTAGCCGGGGCTGGATGAGGTGGTGAAGGAGCGGCGGGGGAAGAACCTGCACTTCAGCAGCGATGTTCGAGGGGCCATGTACAAGGCGGACCTCATCTTCATCTCCGTCAACACCCCCACCAAGACCTACGGCGTCGGCAAGGGCCGCGCGCCCGACCTCAAGTACGTCGAGTCCGCCGCTCGCATGATTGCTGAGGTAGATTTCCCACCATCCTCCTTCATTCAGCAAACCCATCAATTTTTCTGGCCCCACAGGTTGGCGGAGGTCCGAAGATAGTGGTAGAGAAGTCCACAGTTCCCGTCAAGGCTGCTGAGAGCATCTCTACGGTTTGCTTCTTTGTTGAGGTGAGAAAGAGCAAAGAGGTAAGGGATGGGCGGGACGCAGATTCTGAAAGCGGCCTCAGCTGAGAATCACAACCTGAGCTTCCAAGTGCTGTCGAACCCGGAGTTCCTGGCCGAAGGCACCGCCATCCAGGACCTCCTCAACCCCGATCGCGTCCTCATCGGCGGCGAGGAAAGTCCTGTTGGAAGCCAAAGCTTCATTCTTAGCGCAGCCCAGGAAGGAAGTGTCTTTGAGGAAGGGGAGGCAGCGGTGGCTGAGCTGGTGTCCATCTACGCTCACTGGGTGCCCAAAAGCCGCATTCTCACCACCAACACCTGGTCCTCGGAGCTCTCCAAACTTGTCTCTGCCCCCTTGCCCAGAGGGAGTACTAGGGTGGAATGAGTGGGTTGGTTTGTGAGGCGGCGAACGCGATGCTGGCGCAGCGGATCAGCAGCATCAACAGCTTCAGCGCCGTCTGCGAATCCACCGGCGCCGACATCCGACAGGTCTCCGGCGCCATTGGCACCGACTCTCGCATTGGACCCAAATTTCTCCAGGCCTCCGTCGGTTCTGCCGCTTTCTTTCTTCCCTTTTTGCCATTATTCGATAGGCTGGAAATGAAGTTTTATAGAAACAAGTTATTCTTGTAATCCATAGGAAAAAATAAAGAGATTCATATTTTTTCACATTTTATGAAGCCAGATTTTTCTAAACTTTTTGTAAGCAACGGACACTCTAGCCTCTAAACTGACAAAACATAATGTCGAATGCAAGCACCTTTTTCCTCCAACAATGGAGTATGAATATTAGATGGTTTCTGTAAATCAATCAATCTTCTTTTCTCTGCATCGACAGATCAGGGTATTGCTTGTTCAGGTTTCGGAGGGAGCTGCTTCCAGAAGGATGTGCTGAACCTGGTCTACCTCTGCGAAAGCCTCAACCTCGACGTCTGCGCTCGCTACTGGATGGGCGTTGGCCTTTTCCGAAAAAGTCAACTGGGAGCTGGAAGCATAAATGGGGAAAATGGTGTCAGGTGATCGAGATGAACGACTGGCAGCGCCGCCGCTTCGCCAACGACATCACCAGCATGCTCTTCAACACCGTCGCCGGCAAGAAGCTCGCCATCTTCGGATTCGCCTTCAAGAAGAACACCGCTGATACTAGGTCAGCCAATCAATTGCCTCTTTGCCCTGGGTGCTGGATCCTTCCTTCCCCTTTCGCAATCGCCTCCCTCTCTCTCTCTCTCTCAGCTCTGCTCCGACGATTTTCTGGCAATTGCAGTAAATCTGGTGCAGAGACTAGGTAAACTCCTGTCCCTTCCTAACCCCTCCACTAACCCTTCCTCCTGTCCTTTCCTCTTTCCTCATCTCCGCGGGCCTAGGCTGCTTCTTCTTTCCTCCTTTCAGCTCTGTCCAAAAACGCGCACAGCAAAGCTTTTGCAGCATGCCATCAAAGAGCCTGGTTTACTGCAATTTCCAGAGTCTATTTCATGGCAATCGACTTAGGCGGATTGAAAATAGGAAGAACTATTCGATTGCAAAAGCTTTGTGCAATTCTGCTTGGGCCTTCCTTTCTAGGGCAGTAAAGGCATATGGCCCTGGTCTGGTGAAGGTGGGGCGGTGTGAGCCTGAGAAATGCATCGTTTCAGAGAGTCCTCAGCCATCTACGTCTGCGAGCATCTGATCGAGGAGGGCGCCCATGTGGCCATCTACGATCCCAAAGTCCCCAAAAGTCAAGTGCTCGAGTAAGCTCACCAGAAGCAAAAGTGAAGGCAGTTTGTGAAGAGAGAGAAATTGGCAGCGACCTGACAGCTGTGGTGGGGAATCGAGCGGAGGTGGAGCGACAGGTGGAGACCTACACGGACGCCTACACCGCCGCCAAGGACGCACACGCCCTCGTCATCCTCACCGAGTGGGACGAGTTCCTGGTTATTCAACATTGGGCATCTCTTTCAGAATTATCAACTAATTCTATCAATGCTTTCAAAGTGAGCGCCTCAATGATTTCATAGTGAGCAAATTGTAGCCGTAAATTTATGATGGAGCAAAGCACAGCCATAATTTATTGATAATTATTTAGGGCTACCGTCAACCACCTCCCCTACCTGAATAAAGGCCATATATAAGCATGAGGTTGTAGAGCCTGGACTACGAGCGGATCTACGCCTCCATGCTGAAGCCGGCGTTTCTGTTCGACGGTCGGGTGATGCTGGACCACGAGCGCTTGGCGGGCATCGGCTATCGCGTCAAGTCCATCGGCGTCAAGGCCATCCGTCCGGCCCCCTTCCGCTCTCTAGGGGAAAGCCCGCTTACCAAGTGATCCCTTTAGACTACCACCCACCCCTTCACTTCCGCTTTTATACCATTTCTACCCAGGAGGCAATCCTTTTTGACCATTCTGCTTTGGTTTCACTAATCTGTGGCAGCAGCTGGGGAATGCTGGTTAGCGATCATTGCATAATCTCATGGCGGTGTCTGATTCATTTCGGTGAGCTTCCATGTCTGTCTCTGTTCTCCAGTCCTTTTGAGCTTGGGTTTTTCGTACAGGAAACAAAAAAGGATAGAAAACGTCAAATGCACAATGCAAGTGTCACAAAACCACTCGTAAAGGATAAGCCAAGATCGCCTGGTTCAACGTCAAAGCTTCTGATGTAATTGGGGACAGTCTAAAAACATTGAAATAGAAAAAAGGCTACAAAACAGCTGAATGCGGACTAAACTGAATACTATCAACTGACGAGGGTAGAAGAAAGAGGTGCAGAAACAGACGCAACAAGGTGTGGGAAAGGCAAGAGGAAAGGGGGCGGGAATTTATTTGCGCGGCGTTTTTCTGGCGCTGTCGGATTGGCTGGCGGGCGGGGAATCGGAGTGGGCCTGCGCGGCCTCTGCCAACTTGTCCACCAGAGCGTTCAGCTTCTTCCGTCCACCTTCAAGTCCCAGCATTCAGCCTCACTTTTTCCCTTCCTCCAATCCAAGAAGCAACCACTATTAGAAGGCGGCTTGGAAGAGCTAGGCGTTTGTGGGGCGGCGCTTGAACTGCTGGCTTTCGAGCTCGAGGTCTTCACTGTAAACCCAAGGAGTGGTGAACATTGATGATTTTAGATGGACTAGAACTAGGACAAGAACAAGCCTAAACTGGGAGTGGGGGTTAACCTTTGGGAGAGGCAGCAGAGGGGGAGGCGGGCGGGGGCTTTGACTTTTTGGAGGAGGATGGAGTGGAGGGTGTGGGCGGGGGGTGCTGGTGGGTGGGGAAGAGGGCGGAGGGAGGGAAGCCGGGGAGTGCGTCCAGGCCCATGAGGGACTGCAGCTGGGCCATGGCGGCGTTCTGGGAGGCGGCGTCCGCGCCGAGGCCCATGAGGCCGCCCATGCCGCCCAGGAAGGGATTCCCGAAGATCCCTGCCGCCCCGGACCCCGCCATGGAGACCGGGATCCCCAGGCCCCCCAGGAAGGGGGTCAGGGCCGCCGCCGTCGCCGGGTCCAGACCCGCCAGGCCAGCCAGTCCCAGCGAGTCCTCCATTCCCAGAGCTGTAATCATTCTAAATTACTTTCAGTCATCGCAATCCATGATTTTTTTTAAAACCCCAACTTCTTCAAATATTTGGCAGAAAGAATAAGGTGAAAATGAGGAGAAAGTAAAGTGGAGCATACATTGCAAATGTTGGGCAGCAGCGAGGGCCTCCTTCTGAGCTTGGGAGAGGGCGGCGGAGGAGGAGGATGAGGATGGGCCGGCATTAGCCGGGGACTTGGAGGAGGAGGCTTTGGCTTTGCTCGAAGACTTGGAAGAGGCCTTGTCGCCCCTGGCCTCCTTCCTGGAGCTGGAGCTGGATCGACTGGCGGAAGGCTGGACGGGGGTGGAGGCGCTGCTGGAGGTGGGCATGGTGAGTCCCAGAGCTGCCGGATTGCCCAGCCCCGCCCCCAGCATGGAGGCGATGTCGGGGGAGAGCATGGCGGGTGATAGGCCGAGGAGGGCTGGGTGGGCGAGGGGGTTGGCGGCGGAGGCCCCGGCCCCGCCCAGCTGCATCATCAGCTGCATCTGGAGGAGCTGCTGGGTGGCGGCGTCGAGGCCGGCCATGCCCTGCCCGCCCAGGCCCGCCAGTGGGTCGAGGCCGAGGCCGGGGAGACCGGCGAGGGCGGCTACGGCGGCGGCGTCGGCGGAGCTGGTGGAGGGGGCGGAGGTGATGCTGGGCGCTGCTGGCGGCGGCTTCTTGGAGGAGCCTTCGCTGGCCGAGACGCGGCTCTTCAGCTTCTCCGGCACTTTCACCTTGCCTGGAAAGAGAGATGGTTGATGAAGAGGGATGAGGGGAGAAAGGAAGAAGAGGGAGGAGGAACCTTTGATGGCGGAGGCCATGGAAGGGTCCACGTCCCAGTCGGGGTTCTTCTCCAGCCACATGATCAGGTTCTTCATCTGCGGCGCCTTGCTTCCGCTCAGCTGCAAGTGGTCAAAGTCAGTCGATGCAGAACTGGCAAAGAAATGAGGCGAGAAAAGACCTTGATTCCGTTCTTGCGATTGATGACTGTGATCCGCTCCTCCCAGGTGGGGGTAGAGGAAGAGGCGGAGGTTGAGGATGTAGACGGAGTGGTGGGTGCTGCAGGTGGCTTAGAAGCAGCAGAAGAGGCCGTTGGCTTCGTAGAGGAGCGGGGAATCTCTCCAGGCTCCAGGTCCCCGAAGAGGCCGGCGATGCCGCTCTCCGGAATGTCGATGATATGATGGGGGTGGTCGGCCAGCCACTGGGCCAGATTCTTGATCATGGGGGCGTCCTTGCCGGTGAGGCGCTTGTGATCCTTGAGACTGAGGACGGGGACGCGGGTCTCGCCGGGCAGGTGGGACATGGCCATCATGTCCTGCATGCTGAGCGGCTTGTGGCCGGCCTGGGACTTGGAGGAGGCGGGGGTGGCGCTGGGCTCCTTCTCCTTCTTCCCGGCCTTGGTGGAGAGGTTGAGGACCTCCTCGGGGGTCTTCTCCAGGCCGGACGGTGGCTGGTGGGAGGAGGACGGGGTGGTGGGAGGGCCGCCAGCCGAGGAGGTGGAGGGCATGCCGGGGAGGCCGAGGCCGGGGAGGCTGAGGCAGTCCAGGAGGCCGGGCGGGAGGGCGCCGGCCATGGCTGGGTTCATGGCCATGGCGGCGGCCAGGGGGAACTGCTCCAGCTGCTGCAGGAAGCTCTGGTGCATGAGGACGCGCATCTTCTCCCGCTCCGACTCCATCAGGTCCTGCAGGGGATTGCCGCCGCCTGTGGAAGCCCCGGAGCCGCCGCCACCTCCAGACTTCCCCTTTCGACCCCGCCGATTGGCGCTGGAGGAGGACGGGGTGGCGGCCAGGCTACTGGCGCCCACCTTCGGAGTGCCTCGCCCTGACTTGCCGCCCTTCAAAAAGGAGGAGGGTTGGGGAGGAGAAGAGGTGGGAGGGAGAGAGAAGGAGGGAACCTTGGCAACGGGGAGGGGATAGATGGGAGAATCGCGGGCAGGGAGGTCGTCGTAGGGAGTGCCGCGGTTGGACTCTGGGGTGGTGGAGCGGGCCTCCATGTCCGAGTTGACAGCGCTACTGCCGGAGCCCTTGCTGTTGCTCCCGGTTGGCCACTCCCCTGAAAACACTCCACCAATCCAGACTCTGCTCAGTGAGAAGGTGGGAGAGAGAAGGAGGAGAAGATAGTGAAATAAGGAGAAGGGAATGAAAGGAAGGGAGAACCGTGCTCGATGGTGTAGCAGATGTTGTGTAGGCGGTAGATAATCATGCGCTCCTTGGGCCACTGCATGGTGTTCCCGCTGGCCTGGGCCAGGATCTGGGAGATGGTCGCGTCCGGGTCCTTGCTCGACTTCGGCACCGACTTGGTCTCCTCCGCCTTCGCCTTCTCCGTCTCTTCCGCCTTCTCTTCTTCCGTTTTCTCCTCTTCATTCTTCGACGCTTCCGTCTCCTTCTCCGCCTCCTTCCCGCTCGTCTCCACCTCCTCCTTCTTCTCCTCCGCCTTCTCCTCCATCTTCTCTTCTGTCGTCTTCTCCTCCGCCTCTCCTTCTTTAGCCTCCTCCTTCTTCTCATCTTCCTTCTCCTCCTCCTTCTCCTCTTCCTTCTTCTCCTCCTGGTCTTTGTCTGGTTCCTGTTCGGGAGGGGGTGGCTCCTCCTTGAGTTCCTCCTTGGTGTGTCCCTTGGCGGCCTTGGCAGCAGCCTCGAGCTGTCTGGCGAGGGCGGCGGGGTCCTTGCTGAAGCGGGCGGCGATGGCATGGAAGGATAGGTCGGGGTCGTTCACGATGGCGTCCTCGGAGCGGGCCACGCCGTGCTTCGCGGCCCCAATCAGCAGGTCCGCATCGTGCAGCGGACTCTGCCACCAGAAGGGCATGTCCGGCGTCTTCTGCACCAGCTGGATCCTCGCCGCCAGCTGCGGATGCCTCACGGCCGCCCGAATCCGCCCCAACAGCTCCACCCGGCTCAGCAGCTTGGCCGCGCGGTCCTCACTCAGGGGCTCCACGACGTAGGAGACGGCCTCCTCGGCGGGGCTGAGGGGCTTCTTGCTCACCCGCTTGCACATGGCGTGTAGGGCGGTGTAGTGGTCGGTGAGGGTCTGGTCGAACTTGGTCTCCAGGCGGGCGAGGATGCGGAAGCGCTCCCAGCGGTAGTCCCCGGACTCCGGCTCCTGCTCCAGCCCGTAGGCGCAGAGGGTGCGGTAGAAGTCCGTCTCCTCCCTCCTCGACCACTTCTGCCGCTCCTCCAGCCGCCGCATCTCCCGCTCTGCCAGCAGGGCCTGGATGTGCTCCTGTTTGCTGGCCCGCTTGGCCCGCTGCTCCTCCCTGGCCAGATGGAGGCGGTTGGAGCGCTGGAACAGGGTCACCAGCCGTTTCAGGCGGGCGTTGAGCTCCCCGGCGGAGGGGAAGGGGAGGAGGGCGTCGCGGCGGGCGAGGCCGGCGGCGAGGGCCGCTTCCAGCTCCGCCTTGCGGGCTTCTTCCTCCTCCTCGGTGGCTTCCTCGAGGGCCTTGCGGGCGGCCTTCTCCTCGTCGAACTCGGAGGGGCCGCAGCGGTGGAGGAAGCAGAGGCAGGGGTCGTCGCGCATCTCCGCGAAGCTCTCGAAGCCGTGCTTGAAGATGCCGATGAGCAGGCTCTTGTCCGCCTCCGTGTCCCACCAGGCCACCGGCAGCTCCGGGTGCCACGGCACTTCCAGCTCCATCGCCTCCAAGCAACAGAAGAGTATGAGAAGAGGAATGCAAGAGAGGGGAGGGGGGGGGGGGGATTTGTCTCGAGTAAAGCTGCAAGAATTAGATTGTAGGAAATTTTTGCTATTTTTGCTACGAGTGAGGTCTTAGAATAATTACTTCCTTCTCGATGATTTTTGCAACTGGATTTTCGACATCAATTGTAATGATAAACTATTCTGAACCAATAAGAAGAGGAAGGGTAAAATGGAAACCTCAGCAGGCATGCCAGCGTCGATCTTGGCCTCGAGTGGACCGATGATGTCCTCCTTGAGGTAGTGTAGGAGTTTGATGCGTAGGAGGACTTTGTTGGCGTGGCGCTGAAGATGGCGCTGGTAGGCGTAGTCGACGGTCATGACGGGTGGGTTGTAGGCGGGGAGAGCGGCCCAGCCCTGGTGGTACATGTCCATCAGCTCCTTCTCCGCCTCCGCCTTCTCGTGCTGGGCGATGCGGGTGGACTTCCGCCCTCCTTTCGGTGCTTCGCTGGGCTTCTTCAGGCTCTTGAAGCTCTTGTGGGACTCGTCGGAGACGTCCGGGGGGCGGATGAGGTCCCAGACGAACTCGTGGATCTTGTCGTCGCCCGTGAAGTTGCGGAGGCAGTGCAGGAGGACTGTGCGGCAGATGTGGGCCACGTCCTCCACCGACACGTCGGTCTTCAGCTCGCAGAGGGCCTGTATCTTGGCCCAGCGGCCCCAGCCGTAGACGGAGAGGAGCTTCTCCACCTTGAAGTAGTCCGTCTTCGTGAAAGCCAGCTCGTCCGGTGCGTAGTCCACGTCCCCGTCCTGGCCGGGGCGCGGCCGTTTCCTGGTCTTCGGCCCCCCGCCCTCCTCATCGCCGGAGTCGGAGTCCTCGGAGGCGCCCATCTGGTTGTAGACCTCGTCGTTGAAGCGGCGCTTGCGGGTGCGAGAGGTGTAGAGGATGAGCTCGGCCTGAGGGTCGGCGGCCTCGACGTTGGCCTTCTTGGCCCACTTCTGCCAGAAGTTTGGGTCGTTGACGTCGATGTCGTCGCGGTTGTCGGAGGAGGCGAAGGAGGCCTTGGCGAAGGTGGAGCCTTTCACGCCGGCCTGCACCGTGATGGTCTGCGTGCGCCGTTGGAGGATCTGGTCGATGTCCTCCTCGCAGAACTTGTCCCCCTCAGAAGCCTCGTCCATCACAGCCGCGTAGGCCCCCTTCCGCAGCAGTTCCTCCACCTCCTTCTTGGACAGCTGGGCGGCGCAGTTCTCCTTGGAGCCCGTGGACTGGAGGACGGCCTTGTCCAGGCCCAGCTTGAGGGAGGCCTTGTCGAACATCTCCCGCTCGTAGGTGTTGCGGGTGATGAGGCGGTAGACCTTGACGTGCTTCTGCTGCCCGATGCGGTGGCAGCGGGCCTGGGCCTGCAGGTCGTTCTGGGGGTTCCAGTCGGAGTCGAAGATGATGCAGGTGTCCGCGGCCGTCAGGTTGATGCCCAGGCCGCCGGCACGAGTGCAGAGGAGGAAGACGAATCGGTCGGAGTCCGGCTTGGAGAAGCGATCGATGGCCGCCTGCCGCATGTCCCCCCGCACGTTCCCGTCGATGCGTTCGAAGGGGTAGCGGCGGTCCACCAGGTAGTCCTCGATGAGGTTGAGGACCTTGACCATCTGGGAGAAGATGAGGACTTTGTGCCCCTCGGCCTTGAGGCGGGGGAGGAGCTTGTCGCAGAGGACCATCTTGCCGGAGCTTTTGACGAGGGTATGCTGGAAGATGTCCTCCTCGCCGGTGCGGGATCGTTCCTCCTTGGCGAGGCCGAGGCGGTAGTCCTCCATGATCTGCTCCTCGGCGCCGTTGATGAGGAAGGGGTGGTTGCAGCACTTGCGGAGCTCCATCATGGTGTTCATGAGGGAGGGGGCGGAAGCGCCGCGACTGAGGTAGGAGAAGTTCTTCTCCAGGATGGCCCGGTAGTACTTCTTCTGGATGTTGGTCAGCTCCACTTCGATGATGGTCTCCTCCTTGGGCTTCAGGTTCTTCTCCACGTCCTCCTTGAGGCGGCGGAGCATCATGGGCTTCAGGATGTCCTGGATCTTGGAGACCTGGGCGTCGGACTGGCAGTCCCCGAACTCCTCCAGGAAGGCCGTGCGGGAGGCGAACTGCTTGGGCTCCAGGAAGGAGAGAAGGGAGAAGAGCTCGTCGATGTTGTTCTGGAGGGGGGTGCCGGTGAGGAGGACGCGGTGCTCGATGCGGAAGAGGCCGAGGCCGCGGAGGAGGGAGCAGTTGCGGTTTTTGAGGCGGTGGGCCTCGTCGATGATGCAGATGCGCCAGGGGATCTCCTTCAGCGCCTCGCAGTCCACCAGGATCATCTCGTAGGTCGTGATGAGGAGGTCGAACTTGAACACCCCCTTCAGCCGCTCGTCCTTCGCCTCGTCCCGGTAGAACATCTCGTACTCCGCTATCATACCCCGAGACATGCTCCTGCAATCTCCTTCCTCTCAACTTCTCCCTTTGGATGAGGAAGAGAGGAGGGCGCAAACGTTCCATGGTAGACGACGGCGTTGATGTCCGTCCAGGTCTCAGCCTCCCGCTGCCAGTTGTGGATGGTGGAGAGCGGAGCGATGACCAGAAAAGGGCCGTGAACGCCGAACTGCTGCACCTGGTCCAGGAACTGCAAAGCCAATTCCTTTTTCCTCCCTGCCCCCGCCAAGAAAAGAAAGTGATGAAGTGACCGTGAGTGATTGTATGGTCTTGCCGAGGCCCATTTCATCGGCGAGGATGCAGTTCTGTCGGTTGTACCAGCAGAAGAGTAGCCAGTTGAGGCCCTCCTGCTGGTACTCCCGCAGCTCGTTCCCGTTCTTGAACACCTGGAACTTGGCCGCCTTCCGCCAGTCGCTCGCCTGCGGACGCGCCTTGTCCTTCAGCGCCCACTCCTTCAACACCTCCTTTCTTACAGCCTCAATCCTCCAACACCTCCTCCTTCCAACCTTGGGATAGCGGCGCTCCTCGAAGTCCGCGATCTTGGCGGCGTCCACGTCCTTGGCCAGCTCCCAGGTGGCGTCCTCGTACTGCAGACTGCGCCACTTCACCAGGTAGTGGACCGTGCCCGCCGGCGGAGTGCTCGGCAGCTCCTCATCTTCGCTCTCCTCTTCCGCCTCCATCTCCTCCGCCTTCTCCTCCCGCTCCTCGCTCTCCTCCTTGCTCTCCTCTTTCATCTCCTCTTTGCTCTCCTTCTCCTCCTTCTCCTCCGATGGCTCAGCTTTCACCTCCGCTTCTGCAGAAACATCCATTTCTACTTTCCTCTTTTTCCAACTGCAGGCTGAGTTGGTACCTGGCTGGGGATTGAGAGGTGGAGGGGTGCCCTCCTTGGACTGGGAGGCTGGTGGTGCCTGTGAGGGTTCAGCGCTGGGCTCGGGCGGTGGGAGGGCGGCAGCTTCAGCGGCGGCCTTGGCGGCGGCCTCCTTCTCCTCCTTCTCCTTGGCGATGCGAGCGGCGCGCTCTGCTTTACGCGCTGCTTCAGCTGCTTGGGCAGCCTCACGAGCCTTCTTCGCCTTCTCCTCCTGTGAGGATTGGATTGATGGAAGGGAGGAAGGAAAAGGAAGAGAATGGGAGAAACCCTGCGCTTGCGTTTGAGGCCTTTCCTGAGTACGAAATCCCAGGTGGGCATGGGAATGATCTCGCTGGAAACGTCCAGCACACGCTCCGCCTCAAATAAAAGCTGAGTGTTTAGCGGCTAGATGGAAGAGGAAAAGAAGGGAAGCCTGAAGATAGTCGGGATTGAAAGGCTCGTCCTCGTCGAACTGCTCGTCCGTGAACGTCGTGGCGCTCTCCCGCTTGCTTTGAAAGCGTTTCGCCTGTACACTTCACCAAATATTAGGCATGAAATTGAGTAATTAAGTCTATTTTTTTATTAATTTACATCATCATTTGTGACATTGTGTTTAGAAAAATAAAGCTAAATAAAAGCAATTTAGGGTTGAGAGGGAAGGTAGTAAATGTGGAAATAAGATGGGCGAACCTTGCCCGCAAAGCGTTTGTCCACAGTGTCCAGCTCGGTATAGGTGCGCCACTCGCAGTGGAGGTAGGAGAAGTTCTTGTACTTGACGTAGTACTCGTCCTCCCCCTCCGCATCCTCCGCCGTCGTTTCCTCCTTCAAGCATCCTCCCACTTTCCAGACCAGGACCAGGAAAGTGGGCCTCCAAAAGCTGGCACCACTTCGGGGACGTGGAACTTGTGATGGGGCTTGCTGGGGTCCTCCTCCTCCATGCTTGCGTCCTTCTTCTCCTTGCTGGGACTCTCCTGGCCCCCCTCGTCGGAGGCGCGCCGCTTCTTTACCCGGCGGTAGAGCAGAATCTTCTCCACCACCTTCAACCAGCCATCACTCTGTGGGTGGGTGAGGAAGATGGGATAGAGGAAGGACCATGAGGTCCTCGTCGTTGATGGGTTGAGCAGTGGGCGGGGGAGGCTCCTCGTCCAGCTCCTCCATCGTGATCAGCTCCTCCTCCACCTGGGATTTCGTACTCAGGAAAGGCCTCAAACGCAAGCGCAGGGTTTCTCCCATTCTTCTCCTCCTTTTTCCTTCCTCCCTTCCATCAATCCAATCCTCCGCAGGGAGGAGAAGGCGAAGAAGGCTCGTGAGGCTGCCCAAGCAGCTGAAGCAGCGCGTAAAGCAGAGCGCGCCGCTCGCATCGCCAAGGAGAAGGAGGAGAAGGAGGCCGCCGCCAAGGCCGCCGCTGAAGCTGCCGCCCTCCCACCGCCCGAGCCCAGCGCTGAACCCTCACAGGCACCACCAGCCTCCCAGTCCAAGGAGGGCACCCCTCCACCTCTCAATCCCCAGCCAGGTACCAACTCAGCCTGCAGTTGGAAAAGAGGAAAGTAGAATGGATGTTTCTGCAGAAGCGGAGGTGAAAGCTGAGCCATCGGAGGAGAAGGAGGAGAAGGAGAGCAAAGATGAGATGAAAGAGGAGAGCAAGGAGGAGAGCGAGGAGCGGGAGGAGGCGGAGGAGATGGAGGCGGAAGAGGAGAGCGAAGACGAGGAGCTGCCGAGCACTCCGCCGGCGGGCACGGTCGACTACCTGGTGAAGTGGCGCAGTCCTGCAGTAGCAGCAAGCGCCACCTGGAAGAAGCTGGGCCAAGGACGTGGACGCCGCCAAGAATCCGGGCCGAGGACTTCGAGGAGCGCCGCTATTTGAAGGTTGGGAAGGAGGAGGTGTTGGAGGATTGAGGCTGTAAGAAAGGAGGTGTTGAAGGAGTGGGCGCTGAAGGACAAGGCGCGTCCGCAGGCGAGCGACTGGCGGAAGGCGGCCAAGTTCCAGGTGTTCAAGAACGGGAACGAGCTGCGGGAGTACCAGCAGGAGGCCCCCCCTGGCTACTCTTCTGCTGGTACAACCGCCAGAACTGCATCCTCGCCGACGAAATGGGCCTCGGCAAGACCATACAATCACTCACGGTCACTTCATCACTTTCTTTTCTTGGCGGGGGCAGGGAGGGGAAGGATTTGATGTTGCAGTTCCTGGACCAGGTGCAACAGTTCGGCGTTCACGGCCCTTTTCTGGTCATCGCTCCGCTCTCCACCATCCACAACTGGCAGCGGGAGGCTGAGACGTGGACGGACATCAACGCCGTCGTCTACCATGGAACGTTTGCGCCCTCCTCTCTTCCTCATCCAAAGGGAGAAGTTTAGAGGAAGGAGATTGCAGGAGCATGTCTCGGGGGATGATAGTGCAGTACGAGATGTTCTACCGGGGGGGACGAGGCGAAGGACGAGCGGGTTGAAGGGGGTGTTCAAGTTCGACCCTCCTCATCACGACCTACGAGATGATCCTGGTGGACTGCGAGGCGTTGAGGGAGATCCCCTGGCGCATCCGCATCATCGACGAGGCCCACCGCTCTCAAACCCCGCAAGTGCTGCCTCCTACGCGGCCTCGGCCTCTTCCGCATCGAGCACCGCGTCCTCCTCACCGGCACCCCCCTCCAGAACAACATCGACGAGCTCTTCTCCCTTCTCTCCTTCCTGGAGCCCAAGCAGTTCGCCTCCGGCACTGCTTTCCTGGAGGAGTTCGGGGACTCCCAGTCGGACGCCCAGGTCTTCAAGATCCAGGACATCCTGAAGCCCATGATGTTCCGCCGCCTCGGAAGGAGGACGTGGAGAAGAACCTGAAGCCCAAGGAGGAGACCATCATCTGAGTGGAACTGACCAACATCCAGAAGAAGTACTACCGGGCCATCCTGGAGAAGAACTTCTCCTACCTCAGTCGCGGCGCTTCCGCCCCCTCCCCTCATGAACACCATGATGGAGCTCCGCAAGTGCTGCAACCACCCCTTCCTCATCAACGGCGCCGAGGAGCAGATCATGGAGGACTACCGCCTCGGCCTCGCCAAGGAGGAACGTTTCCGCACCGGCGAGGAGGACATCTTCCAGCATACCCTCGTCAAAAGCTCCGGCAAGATGGTCCCCTGCGACAAGCTCTCTTCCCCGCCTCAAGGCCGAGGGGCACAAAGTCCTCATCTTCTCCCAGATGGTCAAGGTCCTCAACCTCATCGAGGACTACCTGGTGGACCGCCGCTATCCCTTCGAACGCATCGACGGGTACGTGCGGGGGAACATGCGGCAGGCGGCCATCGATCGCTTCTCCAAGCCGGACTCCGACCGATTCGTCTTCCTCCTCTGGCACCCGGGCGGGCGGGCTGGGCATGAACCCGGACGGCCGCGGACACCTGCATCATCTTCGACTCCGACTGGAACCCCCATAACGACCTGCAGGCCCAGGCCCGCTGCCACCGCATCGGGCAGCAGAAGAACGTCAAGGTCTACCGCCTCATCACCCGCAACACCTACGAGCGGGAGATGTTCGACAAGGCCTCCCTCAAGCTGGGCCTGGACAAGGCCGTCCTCCAGTCCACCGGCTCCAAGGAGAACTGCGCCGCCCAGCTGTCCAAGAAGGAGGTGGAGGAGCTGCTGCGGAAGGGGGCCTACGCGGCCGTCATGGACGAGGCCAGTGAGGAGCCCGAGCTTCGCCGCGAGGAGGACATCGACCAGATCCTCCAACGGCGCACGCAGACCATCACGGTGCAGGCCGGCGTGAAAGGCTCCACCTTCGCCAAGGCCTCCTTCGCCTCCTCC
>JASANA010000278.1:0-56207 GCA_030248095.1 Ptycholaimellus sp. GST1_10
CGGATAAAAATGGTATGAGAGGCTGGATTGGAGGAGGCTAGAAGCAGATGGGCAAGGCTTCATGGAGAGATTGGCGACATCAGAGTCAGAGCAGGATAGCCAAGGGGAGGAAGAGGCGCAGTTGATTCCCCCAATGTGGGAAAAATCTAGACAATATACCTGTCTCTTAGGGCATACCCTATGTGTGACGCACTTTTGCAAAGGTAACGTCATGATGTATGCTAGGTATATTTTTGACATTGTCTAGTTTGAAGGCTTCCCATTTCCCCATGTGATTCCCCAGCTGCCCATCATTCTATGTCCAGTCATTAAGTGGACAGTGCTTGAGTTGTGTCATTATGGAGTTAAGGCCATAATTAGTTCAACTTATTCAAGCACACATGGTACGTCAAGTACGGCAAAGATGCCTCACAGACAGGCAAAAAGAGAAGGCGTGATTGGGCTGGCTGGCTGGTGGAATGCAATGGGTGAAAAGAAAGAAGGAAGCAAAGGAATGAATTTCGCCAGTTGAATAAGATGCACTGGCGGGGCTAACTGTTGGCCTTGCAGGCCTGCAGGCAGGGGCTACATGAACTGCTCTGCAAAAAAGAAAGAAAACTTGAGCCTTGGAGAAGCACAGAATGTTGGAATTCTGTAAGCTAAAGGGAATCCTATTAAGTGCAGGGCAGGGGCTAAAGGAGACTGGCCTGGCAGACAAATTGAAGCATCTATCTACAAGATTCTCAAAAAGGTTCCTCAGTCAGCCCTATTTGGAAAAGGCAAGGTAAAGCAGTGTAGGGCATGAGAGAGGAGAAATTGAAGGCAAATTTGGCGGAGCCCTAGCTGCGCCGTTTGCAGCCCCTGGTCCAGGTGGACGGGGGAATAGAACTGCGTTTCCATGGGGGAAGTGGGGTGATGGGGAGAGGGATCATTGGAGGGTCCGGGGGTGTCCAAGGAGGAGGGTAGAGGAGGGGCGTTGAGGGCATTGATGGCGCTGTCGACATGGCTGATGGCGCTGTCGACGTGGATGATGGAGGAGTGGATCAAGTCAGAGAGGCTCCGTTCCGGCTCCGGCATCACGACTTCCTCCTCCAAGTTCAGCGCCTCACCCTCGTACTCCAGACCAAGCTCGTCGGCTGCCTGGAGTAGGATGAGGGGTGAGGGATGGTAGCAGGAGGCTCACAAAGACCTGAGGTTCCAGCAGAGGAGCGGTGTCCTCCTGGTATTGCTGGAGGTTGCCGAGGTAGGCGTACTGGACGGAGGGGTCATAGGCACCCAGGATGTCCGAACTCTGAGGCACCTCCTGCTCCTCCTGTCCCAGCTCCTGCTGCCCGGAGTAGACCGCGTAGAGCGGCTGCACAATCACACTCTCCCATTGCTGCAATCTTTCTTTTTTACATGCTCTGCTTACCTAAGGCAGGGGAAAGTTGAAAATAGGGGAGCAGAAAAAAATTTTTGACCTAACATCAGTAGGTCAAAAAATAATCAAAAATTTATTTCGAAATTCTGCCTAAAAAGGGTGCCAGCAGAACAAAGGGCTTGAAATATGTCTACTGGCGCAACATGAGCCTTTATAAAGCTGAATTGACCGAAAAACAAAAGTTTAAAAAATGGTCAATATTGAGACCCTATTGAAAAAATTCGAAATTTAAATCTTCCTTAATAGCACAAATTATTAGCCTATCTTAAAGAGCTGAATTTTTTACCATAAAATTTGAAGAATTTGACTCAATTGAAGCTCTTTAAGGCTAGAAAAGTGCAGGGAAGTGTTGATTAAATATGCCCTAATTAAACGAGTTGAAGGGAATAAGAACCAAGTCATTGAAAACTAGGTTCAGTTGATTTCTTCAACAAATTCCCTATTTTGCACCTGATGGCTGGCTATCCCCCAAATTTGAAACAATAGTCCCTATTATTCCATAATTCTGGGATAAAAAAGCATGCTTAATTTTATGGAAAGCTCAGTTTCCCAAAATTGGGAGATCAAAAAATCACCAATATGACGCCCAAACAAGGGATTTTTGATTTTTATTTTTTATTTCATATTTGTTATAGGTAATTGAGCCTAAGCAATTGAATTTTTGCTTAGAATTTAATGTCGAATCTTATAAGCCTATGCAATCCATTCCTCCCACTCTTCTCAAAATTGCCCTATCGAGGGTGGTTGAGAGAACCTGAGGAGGAGGGTTGGAGTGGAAGAAGTGAGAGGGCTGGGCGGCGTAGGCGTGGGAGTCAAAGAGGGCTCCGGGGCGCTGGATGCCACTCTCTGACGTCGTCCCGTTCACCACCCACTCCAAACTCCACTCCTCATGGCGGCTGCACTTCTACAATCCTCTCTCTTGCCTTCAATGAGAAGGTGAGATGAAAGGATGATGGAGCCTTTGGAACTGGGGTTGGTGAGCAGTTGTGATTGGCATGATAGAACGCCACCCACTCGTCCTCGTCCACTTCTATGCTGGAGTCAAGGCCCAGCTGTCGGCGCTTTTGATCCTGGATGCTCAGGTCGATCTCCATCAGTTGTGGCGCCTTCACTTGCAGGATCTTGTCGCATCGCTCAAAGACGAGTCAGCGCCTGGAGCGACAGTGTGCAAGGTAGAGCCATTCCTCTTTGAGCACTTGCTCCTGCTGCGCTTGCGCTCGCTGTTCTTTCAGCTCCTGGCTGTGAAGGTAACAGAACAGCATGGTTTCCATCACGCCACATTTGCCGGGAGGGAGGCCTGGGTGGTCTTTCGCCCTCCAGAGGCGCAAGCTCAGCCCCTTGTGGACAAGGCACCAGCAGAGCAAAGGCATCCAATGGTAGTGGTTGCTACCTTCCAGCTCCCATTCGTAGGCCCAAAACATCCTGTCGGCGGCGTCTAGATTGCCGACCGTGTTCTTGAGCCAATTCAGGCTCCTTTTGGCGTCACCTCGGAAGTCACTGAACACGTTCTCCCAATACTGCAGCAGCAAGGCACTCAGGATCACCCACTCGTTGTCGGACAAGGCGGTGTGGGTGAGGTCACGGTCGTGGTAGATGGGGGCATCTTCAGCGGCCTTGCACAGCTCCCAGGAGAGTGGGTCGACTGGATCCCGTGGGGCTGGGGAAGTGTCCCGGAGGAGCTTATTGGGCCAATGGCGGTTGCGGCTGGAGCAGGCTTGCAGGAGCTTGAGGTCCTCCAGCGACGGGTTCTGGTCCAGCTGGAAGGAGGACATTGACAGGCACTGATTCTCCGGCACACTGCCTCCACCCGATCTCTGCTCACTCGCCTTCAATCCTCTCCCTCTTTCCTCTCTTGACCAAGGTGAGAAGAGGAGGATTGCAGGTTGGTTGAGTAGGGGTTCGTTCTGCAGGTCCTGCATGATGGCGTTGAAGGAGTCGGAGTGGTGCGGGTGACGGAAGAAGCTGTCCAAAGCGACAGCCTGGAGAGTCATGCCTGGCTGCTCCGCTCGCACCAGCATCGCCTCCGACTCCGTCAGACCTGCATCCAGCTACTCTCGATGCTCCTTCAGACCATATTTCCCTCCTCAAGGTGAGAGAAGGGAAAGATGGGAAAGGAAAGTGACCTCAGTGTTGAGCTGTGGGTTGCGGGAGTTGAAGCAAGGCTTGGACTGGTGGTTGGAGGATGGCTTGGAGTGAGGGGGTCGCGGAGGGCGAGTGGGTTTGCTGGTTGGCAGGTCTCGCTGCATCTCTAAACGCCTCATTTCCCGCTCCTTCTGTCTCTTCCCTTCCTGCATGGCCAAGCCATCCGCCCTTATCAAGGCTCTTTCCTCCCTAGCATCCCTTGCCTCCTTAGTTTGCCTAGCCAATCTGGCTTCATCTTCCAATTCCTCTCTCTTTTTCTTGATCTGAGCATGCTCTGCACCAGACAAGCCCTGCTGCAAAGCTCTACAAGCTTTTCTATGCAGCTTATTGGGTTCCCAATGAGAGAGGATAGGATGAACTGGAGTTTGATGTGGAGGCCATTGCATGGAGCGGTGGGAGCGATGGAAGTGGTGGTAGGGCTTCCCGACCTTTCTACCCGACTCCTGACGCAATGAGTGACTGGGAGAGTGGAAGCGGTGGTTGAAATTTTTGCGTGATTCCTCCATCTGAGTCTGCATTGTGCGTGGCATGCATGAGGAGGCAGGCACAATCGTAAGATTGGCTTACGTTTTGTTTCTAATGTAGCCATCCAAAGAATGAATATTTATTGGATAAATGGCCAGCAGAAACAAAATTTGTACAATGTAAGGCTCAAAAAGTTAAAATATGAAATATTTTGTTTAGCATGAAGTTTGCAAAATTTTGGCAAAATTATGCTAAATAAGGCCAAAATTATGGATATCAAGCATAATTAGGGTGATATATAAATAATTTCCACAACCCAAAAAAAATAAAGAAATTAAAATATTCCACTATTTGAGGGGAATAAATTGAATGGGTGGATCTAGAGGGGCCCGGACTGCAGGAGGTGCGGCTGGAAGTCTCCCAGCCCCACATAGTCCATTGGCTCCACTTGCGCCATTGGCTTCACTCCGCCCTGCACCTTCCGCTTTGGTGGCAGCGTGATGACCATGACGCTGATCTGTTGCTGGGAGTGCGTGGCTGGCGCAACCTGGATGGGGATGGGGCCAATTCAAGGAGGTGGAGGCAGACCAGGCAGGGCAAGGCATAGAAGAGAGTGAGGTGCTTGAGCTCTGGCACCAGATGAAGCAGCTGGTGTAGGTTGATGTGGCTGCAGAAGGAGTAGTCAAAGTAGATTTTCTCAATGCTGTAGATGACCACCATCAGCTCCTTCTCGAGGAACTCGCACTTGGTCATCAGCATTTTGAACCCTGAACACCGAGCCCAATTATTTTTCAAATACTCACCCTTTTTCCCTTTTTACCCAACTATGATTAGCATGGGATTTTGGCGATATTTTTTTCATGTGAAATGCTCAAATTCTGAACCACATTGTCACAGTGGCACTTGCAAAGAAGGCAGGGAAAAACGTCAGCCTTCCCCCTGTCCACCAGCCACACTGCCAACACCAGCAGTGTCAGGACACCACCCTGATGTCGCGTGAGGTCGTATGGACGGCAGTAGGCAGGCGGGTTGATGAAGAGGTCCACCAGGCTGACCACCGTGCCCCCAATCTGGAATAGAAGGGGGATATTGGGAGGGAGGCAGGATGAGGGGAGTTTAGGAGGGGAGGGGAGAGAAGGAGCTTAGGAGGGGGGCGGTATATTAGAGGGGGCAGAGGCCGGAAAGGAGAGGGAGGGAACCTGGCTCTGCAGGTGGTCAATGAAGTCATTGTAGTCCTGGACCTGGTGCTGCATCCGGCCTTGCTCCTGCCAAAGGTGATGATTGGAGGAGAGAGGGAATGCAGAGTGAGTGTACTGAGCGGAGGCACTGGATCTGGTCTTCATAGGCTGCCTTTTTGCGGGTGCGGAAGGCCCACTCCATATGCAGAGTCGCCCATGCCCAGGTCCCCTGGACGGAGGGGAACTCTACTCTACTCATACTCTACCAAAAGTCTTAAAAACATGTCTACTTCTCATAAAAAAATATAAAAAAGGGGTAAAAATTTTTGTCCGTCCCTCTATTTCAAACATTTGACCTTCTCCGAAAAGCTCTCTTAAGGTGAATAAGGCGGATAAAAATGGTATGTGAGGAGGCTAGAATGGAGGAGGCTAGAAGCGGATGGGCAAGGCTTCATGGAGAGATTGGCGACATCAGAGTCAGAGCAGGATAGCCAAGGGGAGGAAGTGGCAGCGGAGCATGAGAGCGCTGCGGAGTCTGAGACTGGCATCAGTATGCGTTCCCAGACCACACCCTCTATTTCAAACATTTGACCTTCTCCGAAAAGCTCTCTTAAGGTGAATAAGGCGGATAAAAATGGTATGTGAGGAGGCTAGAATGGAGGAGGCTAGAAGCGGATGGGCAAGGCTTCATGGAGAGATTGGCGACATCAGAGTCAGAGCAGGATAGCCAAGGGGAGGAAGTGGCAGCGGAGCATGAGAGCGCTGCGGAGTCTGAGACTGGCATCAGTATGCGTTCCCAGACCACACCCTCTATTTCAAACATTTGACCTTCTCCGAAAAGCTCTCTTAAGGTGAATAAGGCGGATAAAAATGGTATGTGAGGAGGCTAGAATGGAGGAGGCTAGAAGCGGATGGGCAAGGCTTCATGGAGAGATTGGCGACATCAGAGTCAGAGCAGGATAGCCAAGGGGAGGAAGTGGCAGCGGAGCATGAGAGCGCTGCGGAGTCTGAGACTGGCATCAGTATGCGTTCCCAGACCACACCCTCTATTTCAAACATTTGACCTTCTCCGAAAAGCTCTCTTAAGGTGAATAAGGCGGATAAAAATGGTATGTGAGGAGGCTAGAATGGAGGAGGCTAGAAGCGGATGGGCAAGGCTTCATGGAGAGATTGGCGACATCAGAGTCAGAGCAGGATAGCCAAGGGGAGGAAGTGGCAGCGGAGCATGAGAGCGCTGCGGAGTCTGAGACTGGCATCAGTATGCGTTCCCAGACCACACCCTACAACAGCAGCGACAACTGGGGGTACATCCGCCATCCATGCCAAGAAGCAGAGTTCCCCTGTCCATTGGTTCCATTCCTTTCTTCATCAATTTTTTTTTTTTTTTTTTTATTTTTTTTTTTTATCGATTATTAATGCAAGAGCATACAGCTGTACTGCAAGTCATCGGGCATGGTCAAAAGGGACATGGTCAGATTAGAAAGTAAGGGACTTTAAAGTGGAGGGGGGCAGATAGGTGAAAAGCTTCTTGCAGGCTTCTTTGGCATCTTTCTCTGACTTGAGTTCCTCTTTTGGCCTGAGGAAGCCAGCCGCGCTCCAGGGGATGGCGTTCCATAGCTCTCGCAGGCGGATGGGGGCCAGGTGGTCTAGGCGCTCGCGCCCTGACTGCAGCCTGTCCACCCGCCAGACCCCAGCTTGGCCTATGGTTGCAGCTGCTGCTGCGGCTCTGGCTGTGCGTCGAGTCCAGTGACTGTGCTGGGGTGGGGCTGGGGCGCTGTCGTCCTCCTTCAGCCAGTGTCCATAGGCTCTGTCTCTGTCAATCTTTGTCTTGCATTTTTAAGCATCTACCTTTGCGTTTAGCTCAATGGAAGCTCCTTCAGCCATAACTCTAACAGTGGGAGTATCAGGAACAATGCTTCTGTTCTTTTGGGAAAGGCCAAGATTTCTATTCAGGGTTTGTGCCTTAATTTTCGTAGTGGGGGACAGAACTATTGTTTTGGCCTGTTACAAGATCAAGCTGTAACAGACTGAAGGTTGCGCTGCTTTCAGTCCAATTCAAGGTCATCGCTAAGCCGCCTGAAGTGGACAGTGAGAAACCAGACGTAGGAGAGTCGGAGGAGAGTGCAGGAGAGGAGACGCCGCTTACTCCCCATCAGGACAAAATCTTGACGGGCTGGCTGGTTCACCATCCACCATGCCTCCGCGAGCTCGACCTGCAGGCTACTCGTAAAATGTTAACATTTTTCCCTTCAATCTTACTTTTATCCCCATTCTATGCTCCACGACTAACAGTAATCACTGCATCCAGATTGAACGTGCGAAAGTTGGCTGATTGGCCTCTTCAGGCGGAATGTTGAAGCAAACTTCCACTTTGGAGTTTGGGAGGAAGAAGGGAGGCTCAGGAAGGATGCCTTCTTCATGCAACTGATTCAGGTATGGCTCGGGCGTACACCAGCTGCACAAGATTCGATGTAGATTAGAGTTAAAGAAAAGTGAGTGAAGTGATACCGCCATAGAAGGGATGTAGGGAGTGACTGGCGGTGCATCTTGGATGGCTTGGAGATCTGCTGGGTTGAGCAGCGACTCCACCAAGCCTCATCATTATAAAATATTGACCCGAAGTAAATTCCCGTAATAAAGTAGCAAAACGAAATTAAAACAAAATTTCTAGTCATTCTATATTGGTTGAAATCTTTTAAAAATTCTGGTGAGCAAATGGAAAGAATAACTAAAAACGAGAATTGGTGGTCATCGAAATAAAAGAGTTCAATGGCCAAATGACGAATGGGCAGTGCTTTATTGAACAGTGATGGCATAGGCAAGTAAGTAAGTGAGCAACAATGTTGTTGGTGCAAATGGACGTCATAGAAAATTTCTTTTCAATGTGTCAGCTTCGCTCCCTACCATGCCATCATCTTCATCGCCAATCCCTTCCTCTTTCCATATCCGCTGCACTGGCCCTGCCTTCATTGCTCTTCCTCCAACACCCCATTCCCCATCCCTCCAGGCTTCGCCGCCAGCGTTCCCGCCCCTTTTCAACTGTCCAGCCACTCGCCTTCCTGCTCGGCGCCCTATTTTCCTCCGCACTGCCCCACAGACACCCCTCCTCCACGCCCGTTCTGTCACACCCCCTACATGAGTCTGGACTACCTCCTCCGCCCTCCCCAAAACAACCCTGCCTACAAAAGCCACTGCCCCAGCTCATTCGCCCCAGTCTGTGGAAATCGTCTTGTTTGTTCAGCTTTGGAGAAGAGCATTGTTTGATAAACTTCAGTCAGCCGTAGCTGAAGGTCCGCAACAATGTAGCATAGGCGCGGGAGGTGGAGGAATCCAATTCTTCCACTACGTGGTGCCCAGAGTGAGGCTTCTTTTAATGCGTGTCGCACCCGCCCTCACTCCCCTTCCCCATCCCCTTTTCATCTTCGCGAACCTGAACGCAGTATGCTGCGGCCTTTCTCTCTAGATCAGATCCTCTTTTTCTTCTTCTCCAGCTATCTGGTGGACTGCTGGGAGCAGTCTACTGGCCAGCTGAATGGCTCACGAGGCGTGAGTGGTGATCAAGTACCAAGGGTTGAGGTTGGTAAGCCGAAGCTGTCGGGGGGGGGGGGAAACCGGGGGCACGCGGGAGTCCAGAAAACCCTCTTTAAGGCATCCTCCTGCCAGGGCAGATCTTGACTTGTCCTAAATCATAACGGCTCCTGTCCGCTACTCAGTGAGCGCAGACACTGCTGAGTAGGCACAGCCGAGTCGGGAGGCGGGCATTTGAGCGCAGTTGTTCGTTAGGACGACTGCGCCGGAGGGCATTTAACCGCGTGCATTAGACTGGCGTGCGTGGCCCGTGTATAGTTCCTCTCTAGTGTGTACATTTTGTGTGTGAACCCAGAAGGCAGTACGCTGCCACCTTTCTCTATTGACAAGCCTTGCTAAGCTGAGTGCCAGAAGGCAGCAAGAAGAACAGCAGGCACACAATAGAACAGAAGCGTTTGCGTGCAGAGCACCAAGAGCAGCAGCAAGCACAAAGACAAGCAGCCAGAAGGCAAAGCTTGAGAGAAGAGGAGATTGCTGCAGCAGCATCTCCTGACTCCAGCCTGGAAGCAGAAGCTTTCCAGGACCTGGTGGGAGAGCAGCAGCCGGTGGCAGACCTGGAGCAGGTGGCCGAGCAGGGGGACGCCGACGCCACTGCCCAGCAGGTCGACGAAGCCGCCGCCCACGCCCTCCACCAAGCCCAGGCTGCCCTCGCTCGGGACCACCGGGAGCTTGCTGCCCAGCAGCGCCTGGTAGAGCAGCGAGCAGCCGCCGACGAAGAGCTTCGACAGGAGCTCGTAGAGCGCGAGCGCCACCACCAGCAGCAGCTCCTCCTCGTTGAGCAGCGCCAGCAGGAGATCCGCCAGGAGGAAGCCAGCCAGCCCGCCTCCATCTCCGTCCCCTCCCCCGTCGCCCCCGCCACCGTTCCCTCCGCCCCCAGCTCCATCCCCTCCGTTCCCTCCGCCCCCATCGCCTCCGTCACCTCCGTTCCCTCCATCACCGCCCCCTCCGTTGCCGACGCCCACGTTCCCCCCTCCATTCCCCACCATGAGGTTCCCGTCGAACTGAGGCCCAGCTATCGCGAGCGGTGCGAAGATGGCCTGCCCGTCCTGGCCGGCCTACCTCGGAAAAGCACCTGGCCCACGCAGTACACGTCATGCTTCACGCTGTCATAGACATCGCGAACATCCGGGTGCCAACTCCCTGCAACATCCTCTTTCCTGCCCATCTTTCTTCTATGCTCCACCTACTTCTCCTTTTATGCTCCATACTTACAAACTTCTTTGGTAGTACTGTTTTGCTCTGGGGGTTCAAAGCCGGGCGTGAAGACTCTTATGCATGGGAGTACTATGGCCGAAGTCCGTCATCTTCAAACTGGAAAGTGAGAAAGGAATGAAAAGGGGCTAGGAACCGTGAAGGTTGTGGAGCCATTGCGGTGGGTGCAAAGAATATTTGGGGTCTTGAGATCGCGATGAGCCATGTCCCTGGCGTGCATTTCCTTGCGGCCATTCAGAACCTGCTGAGCATGGCTTCGCCATTCTGCAATGCTCATAAGTTATTCTGCAATGCTGCACAGTTGAAAGAAGAGAAGAACCTATGGCTGGAAGCACCTATGAAGAAGGCTGGAAGTACCTATGAAGAACATTATAAATCACTTATAATCTTATTGTTCCATGCTGGAAGAGGTCCGCCAGGTTCTTGGCCAAATCATCATCAGCGCTGCAGCATTGAGGTCAGTAAGCTGGCTTCAAAGATGGCAAA
Organism: Ptycholaimellus sp. GST1_10; assembly: GCA_030248095.1. Taxonomy (NCBI): domain Eukaryota; kingdom Metazoa; phylum Nematoda; class Chromadorea; order Chromadorida; family Chromadoridae; genus Ptycholaimellus; species Ptycholaimellus sp. GST1_10. The sequence goes on from JASANA010000278.1 coordinate 10,471, forward strand.
GTCTGGCAGTAACCATTCCATGATGACGGCGGCCCAAGGCGAGAGCTTGTGGGGAAAGGTCCAGAGCCCAGCGATGCCCACAATCCCATTGAGGTCCTTCAGCTGGCCAAGCTTCTTCATCTCCATGACGAAGCGGAAGTCCTGGGCCACTGCTGCGTGCAGTCCTGACCTCCTGCTGGACTGAGCTTGTGATGACTTCTGGAGAGCGCCTGGGGCCATCTGGAGTAGCTGGTGAAGTCCTGCGTTGAGGTGGTAGGTGAGCTGGTTGATGAGTCTGAAACTGCTCTGCAGCTCTACCCACTGCTGTGCCACTAACAACAGCCAAAGGAGGTCAACTGTTGCGAGTGGCTTTGTGTATTTGATGTTGTGGATCTTGACCATCTGACAGGTGAGATTGGCCAGCATTTGGAAGTAATTAGGCTGAAGTGGTAGGAATAGGCAGTAAAAACCTGATAGTATTGCTGTGATCATGGCGGAGGCGCTGCTTAAAGGAAGTCTTGATGTCGAACCACGTCTCCTAGAAGAATGAGTGGTGAATAAGGAGAGAGGTGTACAGAGTTGAGGCACTCTTTCTTGGGAGCGTCGCGGGAGGTGGCGCAGGGTCGGGTCCACAATGTAGACGTGGGATCCGAACTCATGCTGCAGCTGCGTCATCTCTGCCACCTGCATTCACCTTTCTTACCCTAACTCCCCTTCACTCCCTGCCCTTCTACCAATGCAGCAGCCCATTGCCAGCCGAGCGGATACTGAGGATGCATGTCCTGGGGATGCGGATTCAAATTGTTGGTCCCCCAATTTCCTTGGCGGCGGATCCGGCGGTGACCATGAAGACCACTCCAGGGCAGATGCCAGTGCCCAGGCATACGTAGAGGACGTAGCTCTTTTCTGCTCATGACGAGTCTCAGGTTCCACACCCGCCACTCCCCGTTCGTCATCCTTGACCATGTGCTGCCCAGTCCTGCCACTCATTCTTTCTCCTTCTCTTCACCTAACACCTGCCATACAAATAACTTGTCCCCTTTCTACTTCCACCATTTCTACATTTATTATTGATGATTTTGGTTTGGTGTCAAGTACCTTCAAGGTAAGGATTGAAGGAAGTAGAAAGGAAGTGGGATCGAGGAAGTCGACGTCACACACCTCGTCTCCGTCTTGCACTGCAACCCATCACTGCAGTTTGGGAAGAGAGAGAGTGAAGGAAGGGAAAGAAGCACCTGGGGATAGGGCAGAAGAGGGGTTGGAGTGTTGAGAAGCGGACGGGGATGGGAGAGGGTATCTTCGATGGGTTGACGGTTGTGATCCAGACCAGCCGGGAGGGCATGGACGCTCCATTGCTGGAATGGTTGGACCGGTATGGAATGGTTGGCCTTGAGCTGCATGTCCTCTGGCAGCTGTTCCCAGAAGTGCGGGTCCAGGAATGCCATGGCGGTGGGCAATGGATCCCAGCCCTCCCAGCCCCAACTCAGTTGTTGCTCCCACCCCTCATCGCTGGCATCCAGGAACCTTTAAATCATGCTTGACCTGAATAACCTAGAAATGGAATAGGGAAGTGAAAAGGCCCAGGAGCCAGGAACTTGTTTGTAAGCTATAGCAGCACCTGGGAGTCCTGGATGATGAACACCAGCTGCGGCCCCAACTCGTGGCGCAGGTGGAGAGTGTCGTACTTCTCCAGCACAACATTGCTTCTGAGCATCCATATCTTCCACTGTCAACTGCAGTGTGATATCTCCTCCTTCAGAAAAGTGCTGTATGGCACATCTGAAGAGGCGATTTGGTTTATGACTATGTCATGGCACAAACTGGTTTGTATACCTCTTGCAGCAGATTTTCCCTCACTTTTCAACCTCCTTCCTTGTTCCTGAACAGAGTGAGCAAAGCTGGAAAACAGCAAAAGCAGACAAAAAAGGTAAACGATGAGACTTTGCATTCTAAAACGGAAAGTCAATTCGATGAATGTAAAAAGAGTTTCTAAATGATGAAAGAATCAAAAGGTGAAGATGTCGTCGGAAGAAACTTCATTTGGCGTTTCTTCCACGACCACCTTGCTGACCTCCGACTGACCTTTGCCCTTCTTCCTGTGCCTCTTCTTCTTGGATGAAGCAGAGGAGGTAGCACCTGGTGCCTGAGATGAGGTGGCTGCTTGGGAAGACTAGGGAAGGACAGGCATAAGCGATTAGATGCCGCAGGTGCCTGAGCAAGGCTGGGCGCTGAGGGCAGGTGTAGGCGAGGTTGAAGTGAAGAGAAAGGCGTGGGTCAGTGGCTTTGGGTGCGGCCTTTCGCGGGCGTGGCCTGGGTGTCCATTTCCTTAGCGGGGGCGCTCTGCAGTCTTCAATAGTGGTCTGCACTGACGATATAACGATGACTTCGCAATAACGAAATATTGAAAAATAACGATAGCCCAAAAGAAGACAGTATGCCGAACCTAGTGCATGTTCTTTTAGTGTTTCTCAGTAACACGGCGCATCTCGTGAGCAAAGTCGCATTTGGAGCATGAATAGAGATGGGGCGGAGGGTTGGGAACGTGATTGGCCATGTGATTATCATATCTTTTCTTAATTTTAGACTGGAAAGAGCATTTGGGGCAGGAAAGAGGGGAGCCTACGGATTTGCAAGCCTTTAAAAATGTGGCGCATAGCGCTCACTACACTCCTTTCCACAGCCTGGACACCGCCGTTCAGTGGTCCTTGTACTTCGCCTGTTCCAAACAGCTTTCTATCAAATTTAAATAATAAATCATGAAGAAAGGACCTGTTCCCACATCTCATCTCCACAGGTGCCAATGATGACCAGCCGCCGTTGATTTCGAATCTTCTCCATGTGGTTGGAGCTCCCAGGCGTCTTGCACAGGCATGGCTGAGGCCCATCATCGAACACCATGATATCCTCCTTCGGTTCACGCAGCATCATGCAGTTTCAGCATGGGCATTTCAAATGCACAAGGTTGTCATGGGGCAAGAAAAAGATCGCACCTGGACTTGGCATATGTTGTTTGGAATGTTTGGAAGGCATATGTGCGAGCCGCATCTTTCTGATTGCACTGCAGCACATGTCTGAGGGCCTTCTCCTGTTTCTGGGCACCTCGCTGTCGAGGGAGAAGCCCAGCCTTGACATCGACGTTACCATCATCTGCTCCAGCTGTGTCTGCAAAAGTTGTCACATGACTGCTGAAGAAATCCATACTGGGATAGATGAAGAAGAGCAAACTTGATGGCTTTTGATGGTCTTTGCACGGGCAATGCGGTAAATGAGCTCCGACTCCTTCCTTTTCCCACAGCGGACCCACATGACTGTGTTGTAGAGCTGGGGGTCAAGGCCAATCTGATAGAGGGGTGATTGGGTGAATGTGGGATGTTGAGGATGGAGGAGGGGAACGATGGAAAGGGCCACTTGCATGGCCATCTCCAGGGGCTTGGCAGAGGTGGCGAAGATGGAAAGAGAATGCACAAAGACTGAGGCGTTGGTGGCATCATTGGGCGGGAGGCGTAAGATGAAGTAGATGCTGGCAAGTTCCTGGTACTGATAAGGTTGACGGCGATGCTGAAGAGGCCCCGTTTGGCAGTGCAGCACCAGCTCTTCTAATCTGGCAACCACTTCAACAATCTGATCTGAAAAGATGATAGCTGTGCTGATGGTTGATGGATGCAGTGCAGGCAGTAGACGGTGTCCTGGCCCAGCTGGTAGCAGTCACTGTTGATGACGTTGTCCAGGCCACTCATGTGTGTCTCCCAGTCTCCTATCATCACTCCTAGGCTCCAACAGCCCCGACTCCTCTACAGCCCATCCACTCGCCTCCACTTCCACTGAGGCAGGCATCTATCGGGAAGGAAGATAAATGGACCTGGACGTATGTGGCCTGGTCGTTGGGGTCGGAAGTGGGGGCGGGGCGGGCGGTGCGGTGGATGAGGTAGATGGCCTTGCTGCGAGGCTGGAGGAGTTGCAGCCGCGGCAAGACCTTGAAGCCCTCCGCCTCCTCGCCGTCCTCCAGCACGCTTACTCGGATAGTCTTGAACTCGTCGGAGAAATTCCTGCACCCCTCCTCATCTGAAGCAGTGTTGCGAGAAGGAGGGGGGGAGGAATATGATGATGACGCGGCCGTTGCTGGCCCGGGCTCCGGACGAGCTCTGCTCCTTGCTCAGCATGGCCAGGTAGTGGCCGGACCCTTCCACTCCTTCTATCACCATCGACGCAGGCTCCTAAAGCCCTCACACACACACACTCACACTCACACACTCACTTTTCAATCATCCTTGCCTTGGCGATTGGCTTGACGGGGCTGTCGGCAAAGCGGACTTGGCGCTTGCTGGATGTGGAGAGCGCGGGCTGGGAGTCGACGGTGGGCGCGGACGACGGGACGACGGAGGGCTTGGGTGCGGGTGCGAGGGCGGGCGCGGGCTGGGCGGCAATGGAGGACGCGGCTGGGTAGGCGACGATGGGCGTGGCAGCCGACGCAACGAAGGCCTTCGCCCCGCGCACCTTCTCCACCTCCGCCTCTGGCACCAGCATCTCCAGCTGCAAGTCCAGGAGCATGGGAGGAGGGGCTCAATTGAAGCTGGTAAGAACTATGTCCAGCAGGGGCAGGAACTGGGCGCGGCAGGCGAGGTGGAGGGCGCGGTGGAGGGCGAGGTTGAGGTTCTCCTTCTCCCTGTCCTTCTCCGGGCCCATCCAGCCCTCCCAGCTGACCAGTGTGTCTCTTCTTTCCCAAAAGGCCCTACCGTATTTGGACTAGTTATCAAGAAGGGTCTTACCCAGAATGAATATGACAAACTGATAACATACCCAGAAAGTCATACGGGTTAGTCGTATTCCAGTTTTATTATTGATTTTCGAATAAAATAGTCAGTATATTATGGGAATCTGAAAATGTTCTCAATCCGTAATATATACAGAATTCTCATTTTTTTTTGATTTTATTGCCTTTTATGACATGCTTTTTGTCTTTTATGCTGTTGCGATTGTTTCTATGTTACTTTTGATTAAGAAGAAGGGAAATAGTTATCTGCTCAGCGGAATCTGCGCATTCCGTGAAGCCTCCATTTTCATGGTGAATTCGGTGAATCATATAAAGCAAGAAACAAATATGGAGCCATGTATCTAAGACGGATCTGGAGGGGCTGAGGATGCAGCTGAGGTGGAAGGATGACTGTGTGAGCCTGGACGGCATCGCCAGCATCAGCTACAGCTTGCTAAGGGCCACTTTCTTCTATTGCATTATCATCCAACATGGCCGCCTACCCTCCTGTCTTGCCAATCACGTCGAGGGTGAAGTGCGGCAAGGGCTGCCTGGGTGGGGCGGACGGAGTGCACGCCAAGCAGAGGGTCACCTGCGGCAACTGTGCCCAGCACTTCTGCATTGCCTACCTCAATGCCTGCTTCAACCCTCCGGGCTCCACCTCTAGCGATATTTGGGACAAGTTGGCTGAGCATTGTGAGGGAGGAACGAAGGTGACGGGATGCAGGATCCTGTGCCCGGGCTGCCAGGAGGCGGCAGCAGGGGTGGGAGTGCGGGCCATGGTGGAGCAGATTCTGGACGATGGCATCGTTGAGGCAGACAGGGAGCGGGTGCAGTTCACCTACACCCCTCACCCTCTACGGCCACCTCCAGGGCCCCCTCAAACAGCCCCTCACCCAGCTCTTCAGGCCCCTCAGGGCAGGGTGCCAGGGGATGCTATGGCAACGATTGTCGACAAAGGTGGGCCAGGCAGAGAGGGTGGTGAGAATGTTGCGCTAGTGTGCGAAGGGAGTCCTCCAGTGGCAGTAGCTCTCCGAAGAGGGATGAGCTCCTGTCCTCTTCCAGCACCATACTGCTCTCCACCAGATCTGCCTTCCTCTCCATCGCACCTATGGAAGAGTATCTTGCCTTCTAGGGATACTGTTCTTGGTTAGGTGGATACCTGCGACGTGTAGCGGTTGGTGGTGGAGAGGTGACTGCGATTGCTGTCGAAGGGGCCTCTTGCACCTTCTGCACGCACTGCAAACCTTTCTCTCCCTCCCCTTCCGCTTTGCTACCCCTCTCGCCTGGCCTACCTCGGAAAAGCACCTGGCCCACGCAGTACACGTCATGCTTCACGCTGTCATAGACATCGCGAACATCCGGGTGCCAACTCCCTGCAACATTCTCTTTCCTGCCCATCTTTCTTCTACGCTCCACCTACTTCTCCTTTTATGCTCCATACTTACAAACTTCTTTGGTAGTACTGTTTTGCTCTGGGGGTTCGAAGCTGGCTTGAAGACTCTTATGCATGGGAGTACTATGGCCGAAGTCCATCATCTTCAAACTGGAAAGTGAGAAAGGAATGAAAAGGGGCTAGGTTGTGGAGCCGTTGCGGTGGGTGCAAAGAATATTTGGGGTCTTGAGATCGCGATGAGCCATGCCCCTGGCATGCATTTCCTCGCAGCCATTCAGAACCTGCTGAGCATGGCTTCGCCATTCTGCAATGCTCATAAGTTATTCTGCAATGCTGCACAGTTGAAAGAAGAGAAGAACCTATGGCTGGAAGTACCTATGAAGAAGGCTGGAAGTACCTATGAAGAACATTATAAATCACTTATAATCTTATAGTTCCATGCTGGAAGAGGTCCGCCAGGTTCTTGGCCAAATCATCATCAGCGCTGCAGCATTGAGGGCAGTAAGCTGGCTTCAAAGATGGCAAAGTCTGGCAGTAACCATTCCATGATGACGGCGGCCCAAGGCGAGAGCTTGTGGGGAAAGATCCAGAGGCCAGTGATGCCCACAATCCCATTGAGGTCCTTCAGCTGGCCATGCTTCTGCATCTCCATGACGAAGCGGAAGTCCTGGGCCGCCTGCAGTCCTGACCTCCTGCTGGACTGGGCTTGTGATGACTTCTGGAGAGCGCCTGGGACCATCTAGAGTAGCTGGTGAAGTCCTGCGTTGAGGTGGTAGGTGAGCTGGTTGATGAGTCTGAAACTGCTCTGCAGCTCTACCCACTGCTGTGTCTCTAGCGACAGCCAAAGGAGGTCAACTGTTGCGACTGGCTTTGTGTATTTGATGTTATGGATCTTGACCATCTGACAGGTGAGATTGGCCAGCATCTGGAAGTAATTAGGCTGAAGTGGTAGGAATAGGCAGTAAAAACCTGATAGTCTGTAATTTCCTTGGCGGTGGATCCGGCGGTGACCATGAAGACCGCTCCGGGGCGGATGCCAGTGCCCAGGCGTACGTAGAAGACATAGCTCTTTTCTGGTCACGACGAGTCTCAGGTTCCACGCCCGCCACTCCCCATTCGTCGTCCTCGACCATGCACTGCCCAGTCCTGCCACTCATTCTTTCTCCTTCTCTTCACCTAACACCTGCCATACAAATAACTTGTCCCCTTTATACTTCCACCATTTCTACATTTATTATTGATGATTTTGGTTTGGTGTCAAGTACCTTCAAGGTAAGGATTGAAGGAAGTAGAAAGAAAGCGGGATCGAGGAAGTCGATGTCACACACCTCGTCTTCGTCCTGCACTGCAACCCATCACTGCAGTTTGGGAAGAGAGAGAGTGAAGGAAGGGAAAGAAACACCTGGTGACAGGGCAGAAGAGGGGTTGGAGTGTTGAGAAGCGGACAGGGATGGGAGAGGGTATCGGCGATGGGTTGACGGTTGTGATCCAGAACAGCCGGGAGGGCATGGACGCTCCATTGCTGGAATGGTTGGACCGGTGTGGAATGGTTGGCCTTGAGCTCCATGGCCTCTGGCAGCTGTTCCCAGAAGTGCGGGTCCAGGAATGCCATGGCGGTGGTCAATGGATCCCAGCCCTCCCAGCCCCAGCTCAGTCGTTGCTCCCACCCCTCATTGCTGGCATCCAGGAACCTTTAAATCATGCTTGACCTGAATAACCTAGAAATGGAATAGGGAAGTGAAAAGGCCCAGGAGCCAGGAACTTATTTGTGAGCACTAGCAGCACCTGGGAGTCCTGGATGATGAACGCCAGCTGCGGCCCCAACTCGTAGCGCAGGTGGAGAGTGTCGTACTTCTCCAGCACCTCCAATTAAACAAGTTTGGAAATGGCCTCAAAATGGAACTAAGAACAGGACGATTTCGATGGACTGGGGGGAATGAGACAAGGTAGGGGTTCTTATAGGCAAGATGTTTTGGGGAGGGGCTGAGGAGGTAGTCCAGATGCACGCAGGGGGAGTGACAGAAGGGGCGTGGTGGAGGGGTGTCTGCTGGATGGGCGGAGGGAAATAGAGTGGGTTTGGAGGGAGTGTTGTGACCCAATGTCGTGTGCACCAAATTAAGGGACCCAACAATCCTCGGCAGACAATGGCAAGAAATGACGATAAAAAGCAGACAGCAATAAACTTCCACTCCGAAAGAAACATCAATAGCGACAAAATGAAGACCCAAAAAGGTGTCACTAGTAGGATCTAAGAAAAAGTGTCACTAGGCAAGACTGAGGCTCGTAACGAAGATGACGGAGAGCATTCTAAAAGGGATCAAAAGGAGTGGGAAGGTGAGAGGCAAGGGGTACGTGGGGAGGAGAGGGAGGCAAAGTGGAGAGGGAAGGAGTGGGGGCTGGAAGGTGGAAGGGAACTCAGAGAGGACGAGCTCAGTCGTAGATGACCACCACATCGTCGTCCTCCTCACCAACCACTGCAATCAGCACCCTCCATACCCTCACGACAACCGACGTGGGAAAAAGGCACTCGGGTCCCAAGCGGAGCCCACTGAAGAGCTAGGAGAAGGCATGGGAGTGAGGCCACCTGGGGGAGTGCCGGTGTCAGAGGAGTCGTCCGAGGAGTCGTCCGAGGAGTCGTCCAGGGTGCCCGCCGCCGCGGCCATTTCCCACCAATGCCGCCCGGGCACACCCTGCCAAGTCCACAATTGTCCAGCCCTGTCAAGATAGGGAAGACAAGGGAAGACCTGGATGGCCAAGACCTGCTCCAACAGATTGGAGGCGGCGCGAAGGCAAACACAGACATCGCCCAGGGTGTGGACGGCCTCGACCATCTCGCAAGCAAACGTTGTGGCGGCCATCTCCTACACCTCCTTCATGCACCCAGAAAAAACTTCCTGAACTCACCGAATGAGGCAGCCTCACCCCACACTCCCCTCCAAACCCACAGATGCGAGGCCATGCCCCTTACCGACCACAGCTGACATTCCAGCACGGAGGCAGGCCAGCTGAAGAGGAGGCAGAGGGGAGTGGAGATCCAGTGGGGAGGGGAGGGCACGTGCAATTATCAGCACCCTCTCCCTCCCCATCGGAAACCCAACCCCCCGAGTGGAATAAGACGCTGGCAACCAAAGCAGGAGGAGGGAGGTGCATCACAAGGAAGCCTCCCTGCCGACCCCCACAAGTCATGACAACTCGCCAAACCAGTAAGCCTTGCCGGAAGGGGACAGAAGGGGGGAAATGGCAGGAGGGGAGGGAGCAATAGCACAACGGCAGGCGCCCTCGCCCTCTTACCAACCCCCCCCCCCCCCCCCCCCCCCCCCCCGCCCGGTTAGGCCCCGAATCCAGACACTGCTCTCAGACAACACAATCACACTGGTTAGGCAAAGCCGCAACACACAAACCGCCAGCCAGATGCAGATGCACATGCAGTGGCACTTCAGATGCTACAGAAGAGGCCAGAAGTAAGGCTAGGGGCAGAGTAGCAAGATTCACAACACAGAACCTTTACTGGACTCAAAAATCGGGCCAGAAGGGGAGAAACAAGGCTAGAGGGGTAAAGGAGGGAGAGAATTGGCTAGCAGCCCCACAAGTAGGCCTCCACGGCCTCCAACTCCATGTGCACCCATGGCTTCTCGTTGCCCTCCTTCCCCATCAGCACATCACGGTTGCTACCTGGCACCACCTACAACCCCTACGGCTGACCCCTTAGATAAAGCCCCAAAGCCTCCCCTGCTCCCCAAACGGAGGGAAGCGCCAAAAAGAAGGAAAACTGGGAGACAGACCAGGAAGATGTAGTCCAGCGCGACGTCCAGGTGCCACTCCCACATGTGCATCACCAAACTGGCGGCCATCATCTGGGGCTGGCAGGTGACCTTGTGGCTCACCAGGTAAATGTTGCCCCCGCCCTGCAAGGAACCCCACTTGCGGCCCATCAATAGAGCCAAAAAGTGGGGGCAAAGGAACACATATGTTCAGCGCGTTGCAAACGAAGGGGGACACCTCCTTCAGAAGCGGCAGGAGGCTGAAGTGCTTGTCCTTGGGGACTCGCTTGAACATGGTCTGTACAGCCAGTTATAGAGCCAGGGACAGGACGAAGGAGAGACAAGGGAACCGGGCCGGTGAAGAGGCTGAGCAGATGATGCAGCAAGCGCCCCAGGTCCCAGAGGACGATGACGGCGTGCGTGATGTTCAAGGCGGAGGTGACGTCCGGCTGCCGCAAGACCCAGGCTGGCCCCAAAACCAGCCGCCCTCCCAACAGAGCACCGCCGCCCAACTTCTCAATGGCCTGGTGAGCTTCGGACACCCGCATTCTGCTCCTCTATGCTCACCGTTAGCTCTCTCCAACCCAATCCTAGGCCTAGACTGCCTACTGCCCAAATTGACGCAAAGAGGCTAGAAGGGAAAGGATGAATGGGAAGGGCCAGGCAGGGCAAATGAAACGGACTGAGGCCTGCCAGCGGACTGTGATAGGCCAGCTTAGGCACACCCCCCCCCCCCACTAGCATAGCAGAGAGGGGAGATAGAAAGGGGTGCTGAGCTGGCTGGGCCTGGCCAACCAGATGTCAAGCTCCGGCATACCAAGGGACAGCCCTTTTGAGCCAACTGATACCCCTCTGCCTGCACCCCCAGGCCTACCCAGGCAAAATGCAGTCAGCCATGAAGGGAAAGACAAGAAACAGGCTGGGAGACTGAGAACCCTGCCCCGCTTTGTACCCCTTCAGCATATGCTAATCATCCCGCCTTGCTGTGCGTCAGAGTCAGTGAAGAGAGGGCATTGTCTAGTCGATATGAGGAGTATGAGAAGCATAAAATCAGCTGAAACAAAAAAGGCCAAGAATGAAAGATCCACTTTGCCAACAGTCATGCCAAAAGGGGAGAGTCAAGGAGATGACGAGGGATGAATTTGGGAGCATGAGTACAAGTAGGAGTGGGGAGGGAGAAAGCGACGGAGTTGGGGATGAGCATCCAGCGACGCATCCTTGGAAACGCCTCCGATTGCCCAACCTCCGCCCCCAGGTTCACTGCTAATAATTCCCCCCCCCACTTCCTTCCCAGCCCCATCAATGCCCATGGGAAGGGCCGGAAGAACAAAAAGAACCAGGGGAAGGAATTGGGATGAGAGAGGCAGGAAGGTGAGGAGCAGCGGCCGGAGCAGCGCCACCCCGCCACTCCCCATTCGTCGTCCTCGACCATGCACTGCCCAGTCCTGCCACTCATTCTTTCTTCTTCTCTTCACCTAACACCTGCCATACAAATAACTTGTCCCCTTTATACTCCCACCATTTCTACATTTATTATTGATGATTTTGGTTTGGTGTCAAGTACCTTCAAGGTAAGGATTGAAGGAAGTAGAAAGGAAGCGGGATCGAGGAAGTCGATGTCACACACCTCGTCTTCGTCCTGCACTGCAACCCATCACTGCAGTTTGGGAAGAGAGAGAGTGAAGGAAGGGAAAGGAACACCTGGGGACAGGGCAGAAGAGGGGTTGGAGTGTTGAGAAGCGGACAGGGATGGGAGACAATGATGGGCACGTCTATATATAAATTTACGGTTATATAGTCGTTTAGCCGTATATTTTGCTTTTTTTTGTTTGCGTTATTTTTAATCGATTTCCGGCAAGGGGTCAAAAAAGCCTAATATAACGTCAATTTCATTTGCGGCTCCCGCTTATAAATAACTAGTAGCTGCTTAAAAATTTTATTTTTAAATGGTCAGAGATTGAGAATTTTATTTTTAAGTGGTACAAGGCAAAATTTGGGCCGTTCTGGACATGAGAACGCTCCAAAAAGGAAGCCTTTAGGCGACCTTGATTCCCAGAGACCTTGATTCCCTTTGAAAGCAATGGCTATGGTCTTTAAAACTGCGCAAACAATCTTCTACGCATATAGTCCATTGCTCAGCTCGCATCATCTCAAGGGAATCGTCTCCCTCGCATCATCTCAAGGAACGATAATGGCTTTCCAAATCGCCCATGACCCAAGCAAGACCGTTCTCCGACACTCGCAACCGCTTTGTTTCTTCACTCGGTTCCTTCAATCGGCCTTTGCTCCCTTTCTCCCTTGCACCCAATGCTATAGAGGGAGGAAGAGTCGGTATTGCTGATTGTGGATAGCCAGCTCTACAACATTGTTCCAGACAGACTGGCCAAGGCTCCCTGCCACTGGATCCTGCTGAGCATGCGTGGGGCTGGCATCCGACACCTGGCCTCCCTCCTCAGCTACATCGATTCCGTTCACTTAATTCGGCTCAAACAGATGCTATATAAGGGATCAGTTCGAACTGATATTTAAAAGAATTAATTTTTTTGAAATGATGCAAAAAACGTTTGCAGGAAGTGGGCCTGGCGAAAATCTCCAATGTGGTGCTGCAGCTCGGCTCAAACAGCCTGTTTCCCCGCCAAGAAATGGTCACCTCCGGCTACCCGAACGGCATTGAGTGGGCGAAAGAGATGGTTTTTGCCTCTTTTGCCAGAGCATATAGGCATTGGAATAGGATGAGAGACATTGAAGGTGAAGCAGGCGATGAACCTGTTCAACTGCTACACCCACCGTGTGTTCATCGTTGCCGCCACGCCTCGCCTCCTCATCTCCAAGGATCCCCTTGCCTACATACTTGAGGTTCCTCCAACCAGATCCTAACCCTATCCCAACCTTATCCCTTTCCCATCCTTGCAGGCCTACTGGGATCGGCTGCAAGGCGAATACGACGTATTCCTCCGACACCACACCAAGGCCAACAACATGATCAGCTTTTCCACCCACTCCCTCTCCATCTCTCACCTCAAAGGCCCCGACTATATCCATATCACCCAGGAAGCCGCCTATGAGCATGCACGAGAGTGCCTTCAGCTTGCCTTCCACTGACTCTTCATTTGATCTCCTTCCTTCCTGCTTTTTATCAAACTTTTCTCAGAGGCAAGTTGGTCTGAATCGGTCAATTGAGAAAGAAAAAGATGGCGATGAAGCAGAGACTGTAAAAGAAGCAGTTTTCAAAACGATGGCTAAAGCTTGCAGGGAAAGGATGGCATGAAAGGGTCTAGAAGGTATTCCCGCCTCTCCTGGCCAACACCCCCCATCCGTTCTGTACATGCGAACGCTCCAAAAAGGAAGCCTTTAGGCAACCTTGATTCCCAGAGACACCTTTTGTGATGTTATGGGCCTTTCTTACCTGTCTTTCTCATGCCTTTGGCGCCCTCAGAGGCTCACTCACTGTCCTTTTGCTGTGATGGCTGAAATGTCTGGGTGGCTGATGAAACTTTTGACAGTCTTATCTGCTGTTGTACTGACATGGAAGCCGCAATTTATGCCGTTCGAAGCTAAACTGGAGTTGAAGTTACCCTGGGGAAAGGTTACTTTGCCTGCAGAGTAGTAGCGATAGAGGGAAATGCGCAGTTTGAGTGCGATTGCGTTGCGTAGGATGTGACTGCTGGCCTCATTGTACAAAGCTGCTGTAAATAGGGGATAGGGTGTAGATATGGGTCGTAAGCGTACTCATCCAGCCTGGGAGCTGTTGCCGAAGGGCTGGGCTGGGACTTTGAGTAAGAAAGATGGTGGTGGGGAGCGAAGCTCAGTCTACTGCAATTTCCCTCTTCTCTCTCTCAAGAATGGCGGGGACCTGCCCGATGCGGCCAAGTGCGAATGGAATGTGTGCGGCTACGTGAGGGAGCTGGGATTGCATCTGCTGAAGAACCACAAGGACGAGCACCCTGAGCTCGTCGCTTCCGTCTACAAGGCTTGCTGTTATCCTTTTTCAGCCCCTCTTTGCTGATCCAATCTTAGGGGCTATGAAATGTTGCAGACCCAGAGCTGAAGCGGAAGAAGAGTGCGCCTCACGGATCCCACCTGATCAACGACTTTCTGGCGCCGCAAAACCCTGCAGCAGCTGAAGAAGAAGGACAGCCGCGTTGCAAGCAGGCCAAGTTCCCAAGCTTCCATCCTTGCCAGGCCCTACTCACCGAACGCATCAACAAATGGATAGCTGCCGCTCCACTTACTGTTCCATTTTCTTTCATCTTTTTCTACCCTGTGGTGGATAGAGAGAGGGTAGCTATTGACAGGCTCTCTCTACGGTGTCGCATCCGCGTTTCAAGATGCTGATGAGTGCAGCGGAGCCCCGCTTCAATTTGCCCAGTCGCCGCACAATCACCCGCGGGGTACTGCAGCAGGGCCAAGAGGCCATGAACATCATCCGCCGCTGTCTACTGCAGCCCGCCTACGCTCACTCTATCTCTGCCGTCATTGACATCTGGACCTCCAAGTTACTTCCTCCCTTCCCTCCTCCTCCCCTTTCCCCCCCCCTCAAACCTCCAGCTTTGCAGCAATGGCACGGCATACCTGGGCGTGGTTGTGGCTGTGTACTCTGAGGAGTTCGGCCAGCTGCTGCACATCACTCTGCCCTCCGCCAAGGTCGACCCACCCTGCTCCGGTGCCCGCGTCATGGAGGCCTTCACGAAAGTCTGGGTGGTGGAGGCCGGACTGGACAAGTCTCTGCTCAACAAAGTTCTATTCCTCCCTTCCATATTGCGGTAAAAGTGGCTGTTAGAAAGCCATTTCTTAGGTCATTTGCGATGGTGGGAGTAATCTGAAGAAAGGCCTACGAGAGTACCTGGCGCAGGAGTTCTGGGCGCGTGAGCAGGAGTTGGCCTTGGCTGCCGCCGCCGCAGTGCCTGTGGCCGAGGAGGTGGTGGCTGAGGAGGCCAACCTGGACATTGTCAATGGGCATGGGGATGGGGACAGGGACGGGGAGGACCTCGAGGACGCCGGAAGCCTACCCAAGGACGAGCCAGGACCCAGCACTCAGCTCATCTCCTCCGCCCCCAATCGCTCCGCCTTCCTGAACACAAGCAGCTCCTCTCAAGACACCCTACTCCTCGACACCCCATTCCCTGACACTGGAGTGGAGCTGGAAGGCATCGTTGCCGTTGATGGAGTGGAGGAACGAATGACCTGATGGACGTCGATGAGGACCCCGACTCCCAGCCTCCGTCTCCGCCAGTGCCCCCCGCGCCCGCCGCCCTAGCTCCGCTCTTCCTGCCTCTCCAGGCCAACGCACCCCAGCAGCAGCCCGCCAACGCCGGTCAGCAGCTCTGGGACAACGCCGTCCAGCTGCTGCTCGCCAACGGCATCCAGCCCGTCAACAACGGCATCCCGCCCATCATCAACGCTCCACAGCCACAGCCCAAGGTCCATCTTTCATCATCTTCCCTTTCCCCTCTTCCTTTCTCATAGAAGATGGATTGATTGGACTTAGTAGAGGGTGGAGGAGTGATTTGAATGATTGATTGGAGGAGAAGGAGTCGGAGCACGGGGAAGGGCAGGAGGCGGGCCTGGACGAACAGGAGGTGGCCCTGGAGGCGAACGAGGTGGAGGACAACGTGAACGTGAACGTGATCGTGAAGAAGGAGCCGGGCGACGTGGAGGAGTCCATCTTTGTGGCCGTCAAGAAGGAGCTGGAGGACGAGGAGTCCGTCTTCGTGGCCGTCAAGCAGGAGCCGGAGCCCGAGAACGCCGAGGACGACCCGGACATGACGCTGCCCCCCGCCAAGGCCTACCACTCCACGCAATGTTCACCCCTCTTACATCACCTCTCTTCTCCCTTTTCCCTTACCTCATCCAATGTGGGTTGAAAGGGGCAAAGAAGACGATCCTGTCGAAGAAGCCGCTGCCAAAGCCGGTCCACTCCGCGAGCGACCTGGACTTCGTCACCGGGACGGGCAGCACGCCGGTGGGCAGCCCCTTCTGCCCCCGCCTCGCCGCTCGCCGCAGTCTCCGCCTCGCCTTCCTCCCCCAGCCCCAGCCCCCCATCCAGGCCCAGCCCGACAGCACCACCGGCGATGAGGAGAACATCCCTCCCCCTCCTCCGTCTCCCGAATACTAGGTGTACCGCTCCTTTCTCACTTCCTAGCCTAGCCTTCCAATGCGCCCATTGCTTTCGCCCCTTCGCCCCCATTCCCTTCGCCCCTTCGCCTACTACTAGTCTGACTTGCCACTTTCTCGCTTTGCCCTCTCGTCTCATCTACCAAAGTGGTGCGCTGCTATTGCAGCATTTGATGTTCGCCTTCAGCAGGCCTTTCGCTTTCTCTGCCTTCAGTAGCCCTTGCAGTTTCTTTGCCTTCAATAGGCCTTCCAGTTTCTTTGCCTTCAGTAGGCCTTTTCAACCATCACTTACGAGCTTTACAGTGTGTTTACTGAACCTTCTTTGAGTGCTGGTCACCTTTGTTTAGTCTCCAAGCTTCCGAGAAACCATTGAGGGGTCAAAAGAAGAACAGAATCACAGCCAGAAGAGAAGTAAATTTGGAAATAGCCGTAACATGTTAGACGATAGAAATAAAATACCGGAAAAACGTTAAAAAAATAGGCGTTATTTCGTGGAAAATACCGCCAATTGCCTATTCGTAAAAATATATAGCAATAGCCGTTTATATAGGCGTATAACTTATTTTTTCCGGCAAGGGCGTTTCCGGTATTTTATATAGACGCCCACCCCTGGCCAGGTCAAGTGCCCATCATTGATGGGAGAGGGTATCGGCGATGGGTTGATGGTTGTGATCCAGAACAGCCGGGAGGGCATGGACGCTCCATTGCTGGAATGGTTGGCCTTGAGCTCCATGGCCTCTGGCAGCTGTTCCCAGAAGTGCGGGTCCAGGAATGCCATGGCGGTGGGCAATGGATCCCAGCCCTCCCAGCCCCAGCTCAGTCGTTGCTCCCACCCCTCATCGCTGGCATCCAGGAACCTTTAAATCATGCTTGACCTGAATAACCTAGAAATGGAATAGGGAAGTGAAAAGGCCCAGGAGCCAGGAACTTGTTTGTGAGTCCTGGATGATGAACGCCAGCTGCAGCCCCAACTCGTGGCACATGTGGAGAGTGGCGTACTTCTCCAGCACCTCCAATCAAACAAGTTTGAAAATGGCCTCAAAATGGAACTGAAATATTGGTCAGGGAGCCGGCAAGGTCGCAGTCAGTGGCCATGTACTTGATGCCCAGCTGGCCAAACTCCTTGACCCACTTGCCGGTGGCAGTGTTGAAGGCCTCCTTGTTGGACAGGATGGAGTGCAGCTGGGCTCAGCGTACCAGCACACGACCAGCTGGCTCTTGTAGGCCTTCTCACCCTCCATGAGGATGTTCTGGCCATGCTTGGTGCCTCAGAACTGGTTGGGGAATTTTGTGCTGTGCCTGCACCATTAAATTTGACCATACACTGGGCAGGGGGACAAACTTTAGGAAAGCATCAATTTTGGGTGTGCAGGACATGGCATCCATGAGGATGACATGGAGACAGTGCAGCCAGCACCAGAACTGCTTCACTCTGACCCACTCAGTGATCAGCTGCCGTCCTGCTACCTCAGCGTCATTGAAGATCAGCTGCCGTCCTGTTGGCATTGAAGACGATGACATCGTGGTAGAGCTTCTCCACAACCTTAGCCACCTCAGCTTCAGCAGCTGTTGTCTCCTCATCACAGACCACCTATGGATTCACCCTTGCCTGAGCTGAGGCCTGAGACCTTCGGTTGATTGGATTTAACATGCCAAAGCTGGTGTTTGGAGAGGCCAGGGGTGGAGATCCAGAGCTTGGTCATGGTGCCCATGATTGCTGTGGCAGTGGCTGGCGGGTTGACAGGGATGGGGGGAAGGAAGAGCTGGCATGGCTGCTGACACTTGTCATCGCAGAAGTGCACCATGGCACCCAACCAGTGACTTCCTCCCCTACATTTGTCTCCCTGATAACCATAGCCTGGAAGGAAAGGGGTGAGGAAAAGGAAACTGGCTGGTTCACATGTCCATGATGAGGGTGAGGTGCTCGATGTTGGCCAGGCCAGCACCTCCACCATCTGCACGCCCAGAGCCCAAACCTTCCAAGCCAACGTTGTGTGGTGAGGGATGGCATAGTGGGGATCAAGGCTATGGACAAAGCAGTGGAAGAAGGGGCTCTTGACCATCTTGAAGGCCTGTGATGATCATTGAAGGGTGGATGCACTGCTTGATGCTCCGCTTTGTCGATGGCGTCACATCTTGGCCTCCTCCTGCACTTCCCGTGGCTCAGGAATTTCAATTTAAAATCATAAAGCAAATACTCCCAAGAAGGCCAATCCTACCGCCTCCCCATCTTCGCTGACGATGTCCCACTGAACACACTCCATGTGTGCCTTGGAGAGGAGATTCAGAAAACCATCGATGCCAGTAAATAGGCCAGGCAAAATCCCCATGGTGTTCTTCACTTTCAAATTGAAGCCCTCCATGTAGTTATTGGTGAGGTGGCCGTTGTCAAGGACGTTGTCATGCTGCAATACTATGATTTTGAAAGAAGAAAAATATCAGAAAAAACTAGAAATACGCCAGACTGAGCGGTAAAAACCACTGAACCTGGGACCACCACTTGATGTCGTACTGCGGCTCCTTCCACTTCTGCGCCCCATCCTTGTCCAGCATCCAGTAGCCCATGTAGTACTTCTCGAAGTACTTGTAGAAGGACTTCCAGCACTTGCCCTGGTACTCCCTGCAACCATCACCCATACAAAACTGAGCAGCAAAAAGTCACCCAACTCATGCTCCTTCAGCATCGTGATGGTTGGGACAATCTTCTTTGGCGGCAAAAAGGTGGTGAGAATGATTCGCCATGCCCTCTTCCGCATGCTTGAATGGGCCCAGAGGTCCGCATACAGCCCATAGTTGGCGGCCTGGGCACCAACGTTGTTTGGGACTGCCACCCCACCATCGAGGAGCTGCTGGACCAGCAACTGGGGCCCGGCGCCCGCACCCTCCAGCTGGTCGCAGTCCAGGCAGAGCACTTGGAAGCCGGTGTCATTCTTGCTGCTCTTGGAGAGACCATGGAGGATGGTCCAGGAGTCAGTCGCAGCTGACCCCAGGGGCTGGAAGACGTGGTCCAAGCCAAGCAGGCAGAAGACTCCTTCACAGGTGCCGCAGATGAGGTGGTGGGGGCCATGCTTCCCATCAGCCCCAGCTGGACACTCAGCACAGTACTTGCGCCTAGACTTGATTGGAAGAACAGGAGGGGCCATCTTAGGTTTGAGGCATTAGATGGTGGGAGAGAGGGAGGCGAGCCTTGCTGTAGCTGAGGATGATCTCGAAGCTGTAGCTGGCGTACCAGACCCAGAAGCCCACCAGAAACCCACTGAAGGCCCAGTTTCTTACCAACAAAAACAGGCTCCAAATTGCTTCACTGTTGATCAAGTTGTGAAATCGGACTCGTACAAGCAGGCACAGTGACAGGAAGCACTCCAAACCCCAAAACCATTCAAGAAAGTCAAACATGTGGCAAGAGGAAAGGACCGAAGAGCAAGAGCGGGAGCTCTTCTAGCTTCCGTCCCCAATGCACGAGCACCTGGTGCTCTGAAAGCAGCAGTGATTTTCAGCAGATCCCACCTAGATGATGAGAGGAGAGGAAGTGGCACCGGGGTAGGTTGGCTGGTCTTGCCGGAGCTGCAGACAGGCCGGCCCAATAGGTTTCATTTTTACCCGTTTGATGCGAACGCGATCCGGATCGAACGGTTCGCAACGCGAATGGCAATGGATCGCATCCGGATCGCAGTGGATCGCTGGGCAATGTCGATCGCATGTGGATCGCGTGAGGCTCGTTTGGGACAGTCTAATTTCAAGTTACAAAATTTTTCTGTTTTACTTATGCAATTGCTCAAAATTATTGTCCAATGTTCCATGCATGTTATGTCGTGCTGTGTAGTGATTGGTTCAGTTGTGCTAGATGATAAAATTCAAAAAAAAATTCAAAAAATTTTCAAAAAATTTTAAAAAAAATTTTAAAATTTAAAAAAAATTTCGTCAGAGACGTTGAATACATGCTGAAAAAGAAGAAAAAAATAAGTGCCCTGTGGATCGCAACCGGTCGCAACCGGTCGCATTTTCTGAGAAACTCGTTTGATTTGAGTTGATAAGGATCGCATTCTAAACAAGGTATTCTCGGCGGTTGCCAAGAGATGCGCGGCCTCGCTTTGGTCTTTGGCATGACAGACGTACATCCCAAAATTTAGCTGATTTCATTAAAAAACCAGCAATTTATGGTTGTTTGAAATTTTGAAACATCAATATTTTAGGTTTTTGACTATAAATCAAGAAATAATAAATATTTCAAAAATTCCTTAAAACAGCTTTAAGATATTTCCACAACAGACGTACATGCCAAAATTCGTTTGATTTCATTGAAAAATCATGAAGTTATGCTTGTTAATATTTTTGCGCGGCCGAAGGCCGCCTGCCGCGGAGGGCAGGGCAGTCAGAGCTCCGGAGGCCGGAGGGCATGGGTGCGGAGGCCCCGGAGCGTAGCCTGGCATGCGAAGCATGCTAGGCGAAGCGTAGGGGCCGTAGCACCCGTGCCCGGAGGCCGGAGGAGCTCTGGCGCCCTGCCCGAAGCGGCGGGCGGCCAAGGCCAGCTTAAGCAGTTACACTATTTTTGTGTCCGTCTGTCCGCATATATATATATATATATATCTTATATAATACGGGTGATGCCATTTTGGGAGGGTACCTCGCCCGAGCTGGATTCGCAACTTATCCTGGCACATGATACCATTTTGGATAGATCTCGGGTTGGACAATCTCTGGCATATACCCGCACCTGTTCCTGAATTCTGGAAAATAATGAAATCATCGAAAATGTGCTAATTTTTGACATTTTTCAACTTTGCAGCTCCATCGCTCCACTACTTTTCAACATTTCTTGGCGGACTTTTTTTTTAAAACAAGGTATTCTCGGCTGTTGCCAAGATGCGCGGCCTTTGTTCCAGATAATAAGCTAAGCAATTCCTTTTAACTGCTTTAAGATACTGCCGCAGCAAACGTATCTGCCAAATCTAAGCTGAGTTTATTGAAAAACCAGTAATTTACGGATGTTCGAAATTTTGAAACATCAAGATTTTAGGTTCTTGACTATAAATCAAGAAATAATAAATGTGTCGAAAAATTCTATTAGCAACTTCAATATATCACCATTAGAGACGTACAGGCCAAAATTCAACTGATTTCATTGAAAAACCATCGATTTATGGATGTTCAAATTTTTGAAACATCAAGAATTTAGGTTTTTGGCCATAAACTGAGAAATAACCAATATTTCGGAAATTCCTTTTGCCAGCTTCAAGATAGCACCTCGACGGACGTACCTGCCAAAAACCAGCCAATTTCGTTGAAAAACCAGTGATTTATGAATTTTCGTACCTTGAAACATCAAAAAATTGAGTTTTGGGCAAAAATCGAAAAATTACGTCAAGCCCAAAAAATGGCCTGGGGATATCACCCAGGCGGACTTTCATGCAAAAAATCAGCCAATTTCGTTGAAAAACCAGTGATTTATGAATTTTCGTACTTTGAAACATCAAAAAATTGAGTTTTGGGCGAAAATCGAAAAATTACGTCAAGCGCAAAAAATGGCCTGGAGATACCACCCAGGCGGACCTTCATGCAAAAAATCAGCCAATTTCGTTGAAAAACCGCGGAGGCCGGGCCCCGGAATGACATATATATATATATATATGCGGAAAGACGGACGCAAAAATGAGGTAACTGCTTAAGCTGGCCTTGGCCGCCCGCCGCTTCGGGCAGGGCGCCAGAGCTCCTCCGGCCTCCGGGCACGGGCGCCACGGCCCCTACGCTTCGCCTAGCATGCTTCGCATGCTAGGCTACGCTCCGGGGCCTCCGCACCCATGCCCTACGGCCTCCGGAGCTCTGACTGCCCTGCCCTCCGCGGCAGGCGGCCTTCGGCCGCGCAAAAAACCCAAACAATTCTGCATAAGATTATTGATTTACTTTTCCACTTTAATGAAATTAAAATATTCAAAAATGCCACTGAGTAAATTCAATTTTTGCGATTTATGCCCTACTCAGTGAGCTGATGCTGCAAACTATTCATTAGTATGGATATGCAGATGTTCAATTCCAGAGGTAACTTTGACTGTATGCGATGCTAACAGTCATTGATCTTTTTAGTTGCCTTTCTGATCATGATGATCCGAAACGTGCAATTTAAAATTTTGAATTATGCTGAGATGTAGAATTAAATTCTTTTCAGCAAATATTTTTGATGTCGTGATAATGATATTGTCATCAACAGACTCCATTCATTGCTTTTTAAAGATGAAATTAAAAGAAACTGAAGATTTCATATGATGTGAAGAAATGAAAAGTGTGGCCGCGCGAAGCGCGGCCACTGACTCATATTACTAGTATATATATATATATGTCTGTCCGGGACCCGTACTCCGCGGTTTTTCAACGAAATTGGCTGATTTTTTGCATGAAAGTCCGCTTGGGTGGTATCTCCAGGCCATTTTTTGCGCTTGACGTAATTTTGCGTTTTTCGCCCAAAACCCAAATTTTTGATGTTTCAAAGAACGAAAATTCATAAATAACTGGTTTTTCAACGAAATTGGCTGATTTTTTGCATGAAAGTCCGCCTGGGTGATATCTCCAGGCCATTTTTTGGGCTTGGCGTAATTTTTCGATTTTTGCCCAAAACTCAATTTTTTGATGTTTCAAAGTACGAAAATTCATAAATCACTGGTTTTTCAACAAAATTGGCTGATTTTTGGCAGGTACGTCCGTCGAGGTGCTATCTTGAAGCTGGCAAAAGGAATTTCCGAAATATTTGTTATTTCTCAGTTTATGGCCAAAAACCTAAATTCTTGATGTTTCAAAAATTTGAACATCCATAAATCGATGGTTTTTCAATGAAATCAGTTGAATTTTGGCATGTACGTCTTTAATGGTGATATATTGAAGTTGATAATATAATTTTTCGACACATTTATTATTTCTTGATTTATAGTCAAAAACCTAAAATCTTGATGTTTCAAAAATTCGAACATCCATAAATTACTGGTTTTTCAATAAACTCAGCTTAGATTTGGCAGATACGTTTGCTGCGGCAGTATCTTAAAGCAGTTAAAAGGAATTGCTTAGCTTATTTTCTGGAACAAAGGCCGCGCATCTTGGCAACAGCCGAGAATACCTTGTTGAAACAACATGATTTTGGGTTTTTGACTATAATTCAAGAAATAATAAATTTTTCATAAATTCCTTTTAATAGTTTCAAGATGTCACCAAGACAGACGTACCTGCCAAAAATCAGCTGATTTCATTGAAAAACCAGTGATTTATGAATTTTCGTATTTTGAAACATCAAAAAATTAAGTTTTGTGTGAAAATCAAAAAAATACGCCGATCCCAAAAAAACGCCTCGAGCCACCACCCAGGCGGACCCTCACACAAAATTTCAGTCAATTTCGTTGAAAAACCGCGGAGGCCCAGCCGCGAACGGACACATATATATATATGCGAAATTCGGACGAAAAATGGGGTAACTGCTTAAGCGGGCCTTGGCCGCCCGCCGCTTCGGGCGGCCTTCGGCCGCGCAAAAACCCCCGTTTTCGCCTCCACACGCGCTCCACAACCCGATCCATAATGTGGATCGGACAATGGGCCCGCCTGGCTGCAGAGGGAGTAGACGAACCTTGTACTTCTTGGGCCTCTTCTAGTCCGCCTCAACGTCTCATCCCAGTGAAAAAATCAAGTCCAATGGGTGGCCGCGGCGCTGAGAAGTCATGGGTGCATAGATGAGGTTATCCATCTTATCGCTCGTCGACAAATCTTCCATCTCAGCTTGCTGCGTCCCTTCTGCTATGCCCACCCTGCCAGGTTCGATTAGCCTAGCACAGAAAATGGCTGTAGAAGCTGTTGATGATTCGTGGTAGGTCTTGTTGGAGGTGTAGTCTCGGGTGCTTGCTGAGGAGATCACGCTCCTCTTGCTCCTTGGATGATGGCAGGAAGTCCGTGTTGGTCACCAGCTGCTCTGTGATCAACTCCTTGGCCAGCCCTTTGAGTTCCTAAGCACATTTCTCTATCAGTGCAGACTGAGAAAAGGTGGATGTGTGGAACATTGAGATGATGATGTGCTTGGATCGTAGCAGAGCTGTTGTATTGCCAAAGAGGCAGCCAAATGCGCCATAGGCCTCGATCAGCCACTGTCAGGTGTTGCCAAAAGCCATTCTTATGGCTGAGGCCAGAGCTGGATCCTTCTTTCCTGGGTTTGGGACAATCTTGACAAGGTGTAAGCTGCACTGGCTGAGAAGAGCATGGCTATCCTTGCATATGATTAGGAAAGGCCCCGTCACCCGGGCTCAGGCTTCCACAGTACACCAATTGATGGTGAGGACATTCCCCACAACAGAGACGGAGGTTTCAACAATTTCTAACTTCTCCACTACCTCCATCACCTCCGTCATCCCAGACCTCAACAGGCTGAAAAAACCTAAACCATCACCCCTCCCATTGCAGAAATAATGCAAAATCACACAGAACAGAATAAATCAGCGTCTCTGTTATGTGATGGATCCAATCCCAATGCCGCCATCTCCGTGATGGCTCCAGCATCTCCGTGTTCTCAGGGTGATGGTTCCTTCACCACCGCCTTCATCACCATGATGGACTTGCTGTTGCATACACCAACACCTCCTTCTTGCCCATCACCCAATTAGACTCCTCAGATACTCTGCACAGACACCCTTTTTGAAATAGACAAAATATGGAACTGCAAAATGTTGATGGGTGAGGCACACCTCTACACCAATACTGGATGCTTGTGGAGTGGTCTAGGCAGAGCCGGAGTTGGTGCCATCACCCTCCACCCCTGCCATTGCCACCACACCCACAGCCAGTGAAAAGCACCTGGAAAAATTTCAGTTCATTTCATTTTCATTTTCAAGTAGGGCGAATCTCCACTTTGCCATTACATTTCTAGGTAAATTCCAGGTGCTGCTTGAAATGGATGGAAATGATAGTGAAATGAAATTTTTCCTTTTCCTTTTTCCTTTTCCTGTTCCTTTTCGTGATTTTTTCCGGACTTTTCTTTTTGTCGGCAATATTGAAACAGCAAAACGTGGGGCAACATAATGGATGCAACATGAGAATGTGAGACATTTGAAAGCTAGTTGTAGGTTTTGAACAGCCACTGATTCCCCGCAAACATGACCTCGCTCTGGACAGACTTAGTATTGAGATGATTGCGCAGGCCATTTAGAAGCAGCCCCATACGAGAGAAGAGGCGTTCAGCATCACAACTGGAGCTGGGCAGGGATAGGATGGAGAGGGCGAGGTTGCGGAGGACCGAGGACTGGTCGAAGAGGCCTGCATCCAATCCTCCTACTCCTTTCTGCGTCCACCAGGCCAGGCCAGTCATCTCTGCAACTCACTGCCTTTTTGATCAGAAAAACGGGACCCGAAGAAATGTATGGAGTAGCACATGGAAATGGAATACCTGGAAAATGGAAATGGAATTTACCCTCCGGAATTACATCCATTTCTATGCATTTCCTAAATGAAAATGGAAATGCCCACCTAAATGCAAAAACAGATTCCAGGATGCATTTTTTTTTTCATTTCAAGTTTAGGGCGAATGGAAAGCTACTCACTGCCCACAGCATCCAACAACCCCTCGCCTCTGGCAGCTCCATGGGCAGGAGGTGGGAGATGGAGCACTTGGCCTTGTAGTCATTGGCGTCGATGATGCTGGCATAGTGGATGACACCTCAACTGTCAGTGTGGATCTCCATGATCTGCAGCAGCTTCCAGGTCATTTGCGGGGTCAGAGATGGCTCCTTCATGATGCACAACTGCCCCACTTTGAACATTGTCATCAGGGCCACTCGTTGCTTGGCCGCCTCTTGCAGGTGGCACTGGCACTGGTAGCACATGTACTCCAATGCAAACCGCTGCTTGAACGACGCGATGCCTGCCTCCTGCTTCTCCATTGCTACCTGCAGGTTACGGAGGCGTTCCTCAGCTGACAAGTGCAAAGACTCGGAGCCAGAGTCGTTGCCGCCCACAGTCCCCTCATCCATCCACTATGAAAGAATTAATCCCTTATAAATAATTGGCAAAACCTGACCTACAGTCAATAGTGCGCCTCCGGCTCATCTTTGACAGCAGTGTCCGCACTGAGCCTTCTGTCATCCCTCCATCTCACAGCGTGCCTTTGGCTCATTGCGAAATGGATGATTGTGAAAGCAGGCAAGGCCGACTACTCTATGAGAAGTTGTGCTGGCTTAGTATGAGCAAGACTTGAAAAGTCTTTGCCCATGCAGATAAGCATACGAGTAATGATAACCGTGCACCGGCGGTGGAGCAGCACTGGTAGTGCTACTTCCATCCTCACCACCATCTCCCCCGTGTCCCACATCGCGAGGCTGCTCAGGCAGTAGATGGATCTTCTTTGCTTGCTTGATCATGTAGTTCTGAGGGTAATATAGATGGACAGGCATTGGATATGGGCCAGATAGTGGACGTGTGAACCTTAGTTGTGGATGTTGGCTGGGTTGTGCAGTCTGTATCCCCGGATCCCTCCTCCTCCTCTATAGTGCACTCTTGATGAGATGAGATCCTATTGTGAGGGAAACCTGATAGCAGTCAATCGACACCTGCAAGCACTTGCTGATGTGTGCATTGAACTCGCAGGTGCTGAAGGTGATCTTGGCGCCAATCCCGAACGAGGAGCAGGAGAAGAGCCATGTTGAGTTTGAAACTGGAGGCTCCTCTGGAGCAGGCAAGCTCCTAGATTTCCTGCTTCAATCATGCGTCCTGCCTGATGTGTTATATGAGGAAACTCCTCCAATCCTCCTCTAAAGTCTTACTTGGCCCCATTCCCCTCAGCTCTTCTCCTGAATAGATTGAGCAGTGGAGCGGAAATGGGTAGGAAGAGAAGTGAGGAGCGAATTGAAGTGGAGTGTAATGAGGATAAGGCAGTGTTTTGACACCCAGTTGATGGGTTGCCTTCCTGCCGATGAAACGCCTTACTTTAAGGGGTTCATTTGGCAAGGAAAGAAGCTAAAATCAAGGCATGGGAAGCACACTGTAGCCAATACGGCAACAATGGGTCGGTGTTGCTTAAGTACTAGACACCGACACAAACCCTGACACTAGAGAACATGCCAGAGAGAGTCAGAGAACATGCCTAAGCACGCATGGCTAAGTTGAGCTCTGTGTAAAAGATAGATAAATAGCAGAGGCTAATCTGCAGCAGACAATGCTCACTGGCTTGATCAATGCCTCCACCTTCATCTTCTTGTTCAAAAGGTGCCGCAAGTCAGTGGCACATTCATGAAAATCACCCACTGCAGGGAGCTTGCATGGGGGAAAAGGGGAGGGACAGTGAGGCTTTTGTCGGAGGCTGAGGGGGAGGGGTAGATGGTCCTATACAAGCTGCGCAGGAGGAGAGGGAGATGGATGGAAGGTGTTGTTGAGGCAAATGAAAGTGGTGTGAGTGGGGTGGAGGGCATTGGTGATATGAAGGATGAAGTAAGTGAGGTATTGAGGAGATCTTGAAGCCCTAAAGCATTCCAGTACCATGCCTTGTCCAGAGTTATGAAGATGATGCGGGGGTGAATGGCATGTTAGAGGCATTGCCTGATGTCTGTGAGCCAGTCCTGCTGAAGCTGCTGTGCGCGTTTGAGGTCCGCCACCCTTAGTGGGCAGAGAGTTTTATAACAACGGCCCAAAAGGCATGAAGGCCCTGCAGCGTAGCACACTTGTGCGCAAAAGAAAATATCGCTTAACGAATGCAGCATCCTTCTAAGATGACTGAGATCATAAGCAAGCCAGAAGAGTAATGGAAACCGATGGATAGTTGGTGTAGCAACGGTAGAGGAGCGGAGGCATGAAGACTACGCTGCTCCATGGGAAGCACACCTTCAGCAGGAACACCGCTGCCATCTGTAATTCTGCCACTTAGCCACCCACTTCAACCCCCCCCCCCCCAGCCCAGGAAGAACCCTAACAAATTGGTGGAGCTTTGCCAAGATGATGGAAAGTCTGGGGACGGCGTGCTGGAAGAGGGACTTGGCGCCGATGGCCAAGACGAACTGCAATGGCCAAATCAGCCCTTCTCTCTGAGTCTGGAAGGTGCTGGGAGGCTGAGGAGAATGAGATGAGAAGGTGAGAAAGAGAGGGAACCAAGAGACGCTAGATGACGAGGACAGGGTACACGAATTCTCAGTAGGTGCTGGTCGGCCTCAGCACCATCAACACTCCCTGACCACACTTCGCCTCCAGTTGGTTGGAGTGAAGAGAGGCCCACGTGTGGTTCCAGAAGACGACCACAGCATGCCAAGAGCTGGCCGCCTGACCCCGCATTGCACCTGCAGCTCCCCTCGCCCCTTCGTCACCATCCAGGTCATGGCCACTGGCGGCAAGGCATCCTCATGCTTCATGATCGAGTCAAGGCTCAGCTCCACCGCATGGTTATTCTCGTACAATCCCGGCTGCATCATGCTTACTCAGACTGGGCAAGCAATTAAGAGGGAGCTAGAGGGGCAGCATCTAGACAAAAAAGATGATGATGGGCCCCGGGAAAGGGAGGAGGCTGAGAGAGTAAAAGGAAGGTGGCCCTGCCAGGAAGGCCTGCCATATTATCTACTCCATGTGCTAGAATGAGGAGTGGAGGGCAGGAAGAAGGCGTGTCAGGAGAGAATCACAGGCAGCCGTTTTTGAACCCACTTCCACACCACAAGCTGCCCAGCCCCCACTATTCGACATGCTTAGCCAGAACACCACAGCAGCCCACACTGCAGACTCATCCAGAATGCTTGTTGCATCATTGGGGAATTGATTGATGGGAGGAGGGGATAATGGAAGGTAATGTGAAGATTGGGCTCAGTGACAGGGTTGGCGGACGGTCAGCTCAAGCAGGAAGATGCGAATGCTGAATGTGTAGCTCAGGAAGTTGGCCTGGTTCATCTGCAAGCAAGCCTCTCTTCCTGCTACTTGGCTGTGGGGGTTGAATAGAAGGTGGAGAAGGGAGAAAAGACGAAACTGCAACGTTTGCCCACATCCAGCCATAGGGGTAGTTGGGGTGAATCAGGTGCTGCAGAGGACACAGGTTGTTGGTGCCCAGCTGCAGCACCACATTGCTGATGTTGAAGAGGGAGACTTGCTGGAGTAGAGGCAATACTGAGTCCAATCGATAAAGGGGTCTATGAGAGGGGGCTAATGCTGTGTGCATAGAGCATGAGGCTGTTCAGGTGTAGGGAATGTTGGTGTTGCCGATGAGCTGGCGGTGGAGAAGGTAGAATTGTGAGTCGCAGATGATGAGGACAGAGTGGGTGTTCTGCATGGGCTTGGAGGGTGAGAGAAATTGAAAACAGATTCCTAGTGAGAGTTCCAGCTCGTAGGCCCAGGATGTGCCACTGGGGAAGCTGCCAGAGTTGACGGTGGAGAGGCGGGGGTAGAGAGAGCTGGAGCCGAGCTAGAGGACAACGTTGGTCACGTTCTGGACCAGACCAATGCGCTGCAACTTTCTCCTCTTGCCTCTACACCTGCCACTCTAAGAGGATGAATGAAAGTGGAGGGTATAGGTGGTAATGATGCCAGGTTGACTGACCATGTCTGCATAGTGGAGGAGGGAGCAGATGTTGGAGATACCTGCCCTCTGGTTGGCGATAATGGTGTAGGGGATGGGCATTTGGTTGTCCACCTCCTGGTGCTGGATGCATAAAAGATGGGAGTCGCCCAGCACCAGGACGCTCTTCTGTGCACCCCAGGCCCTAGTACAGATCACTCTTAATTATGCCCCCAATGACATTGATGAAATAGCCAACCCTGGTGGAAATCAAAACTCAAAAACTAAGCTTGTGAGAGGAGCAGAATTGAAATTGATGAGAATTTTGCTATTTATGGCAGTGAGAGACAGCTTGTTTTGCCTAACACCTAGCATTACCTAGCTCTCATTGCCGAAAAGAGCTGCTCTGCACTTTCTGAGGATGAGAAAGTGGAGAGCAATTGGAGGGGGGATCCAGGAGCAATGATCCTTTTAATGTCCCTGTAGGTTGAGTGGTTGCAGGACTGGTCAGTCCACCATTGCAGTGGGCATGAGTGCCAGCCTGAAAAGGCCCACAAAGTATGGCCGCAGTTTATAAAGAATGTGTTCGTTAGCTTAAAACTGGGACTGTTAAAGACTAAGCCCTTCGTGCTAGCATGCTATCTTCTTGCTCCGACTTTGCTGCAGTCCACAAGGCTGCCAGAAGTCGAATGGCCAAGCTAGAATGTTGTAGCAGCCCTTGAAGCTGAGGACTTGTCTATGCGGCCGAGCTGGCTATCTAGTCAAGGATCAGGACGATGTGCTTCAGCTGTGCTGGTAGTTTTTCGGCCTGAAAGCACAAAGGTCTGTGAGTGCATTATAGGTATAGAGCAGTGATGAACATGCCAGACACACAGCTAAGGCTCCTCATCTGCTGGTGAAGGCGGTTTACTGCCTTCGTCCAGCAGTCAACCTACTTCTTCTAGGCATGAGCGAGTGGCAGTGGTGAGTGGAAAGGGCTCCGCATTTGCCTCCTCCTTCTCCCAGATATCACAAATTCCCAAAGCTGATGGCCAATTTTTGGTCTCCTGTTGCAGTAACTTCTCTCTCTTTCTCTGGAACACTCCAATCACTAACTTCAGATCAGCTCAATAGTATTCATGTATCTCTCAGTCCCAACTTTCATAGAACAAAAACAGCAGACCTGCTGCTACTTGTCTGACCTTGTCACCTGGCCTTGATGTGTAAATTTTGATGGCCCAGAGGAAAGGTGAAGGTTCTAACTTTATTCAAGCAATGCTGACAACTCAGACATAAGCTGGGCAGGCACCACAGGAGGCACAATTCCACACTTCAACACTGCCACAACTGGAGTACTGGCAAAATTAGGACTCTTATGTTGTGCTAGGGGGTCTGGCCAAAGCTAGGCAGCTTAGAGGATAATCCTAGGAAGCTTAGGGAGGGTCCAAATCACTTTCAAGGCACAGGCCTTTTCAGGGTACACAGAGGCAACCTAGGACAGTATATAAGGGTCCTCAGTGAGCCCAGAACCTTTTCAGGTTATGCTGGGGAGGAAAATGTGAGCATAACTGTCCTTGGTATAAGGTAGCCTCAGATATGCAATGCTGATGCTGGG
Organism: Ptycholaimellus sp. GST1_10; assembly: GCA_030248095.1. Taxonomy (NCBI): domain Eukaryota; kingdom Metazoa; phylum Nematoda; class Chromadorea; order Chromadorida; family Chromadoridae; genus Ptycholaimellus; species Ptycholaimellus sp. GST1_10. The sequence continues at coordinate 41,545 of JASANA010000278.1, forward strand.
CTGGGCCCCTTTTCCCCTAAGCTTCTTAGGAATATCATCTAAGCTGATTAGCTTTGGTCAGGCTTCTTAGCACTATATAAGAGCCCCAATTTTGCCAATCCTCCAAATGTGGCAGAGTTAAAGTATGATTTATATTTATATTCCAAATGTGGCAGAGTTAAAGTATGAGCCTACCTAGCTAGCCTAAAATGCTAGGATTGCTTGTATAGCGCCAGGACCTTCATCTTTCCCTCTGGGCCATCAATATATACTACATCAAGGCCAGAGTCCCCTGGTAAAGCAAGTATCAGCAGGAGAAGCACCCGTAAGTGTACTGGTTTTGTTTCTTGGCAAGTTGGGACTGAGAGAGACTAGAGTTAGACGGAGCTGATCTGAAATTAAAGTCAGTGTAAAGAGAATTCCAGAGGAGTTACTGCAGCAGGAGACATGGGAACAGGGCAATAAGCTCTGTGCAAAAGATGGCTCAATAGCAGAGGCTAATCTGCGGCAAAGGATGAGCTGCTCGGACATGACAAGACAGTGAAAGTCGCAGACGTGGACAGGGTCCTCCATCTCCCAGTAGGCCCGATGCGTGAGAGGATTTTGTCCTGCCGCCTGGAACCCATCCTATTTGGTTGGTAATCTGGCATTCCCAACGTCCTACTGGTTATACCAGCAACGGAGCCTGCTCCGCCTAGCACTGATTCAATGCATACGTGGAAATGAATGTTGGCTCATCCAGCCACTCTTCAAGGCCAAGCTTTTTGTCAAAGGCGGATTGAGAATGTCATAATGTGACTCTCAACGAAGACGATGGGAGGAGGAGTGATGTGCGAGGGGTAGTCACAGAAAATTTCGTTGATTGGGTTGAGAATGATGCCGCGAATGCAGATGCGAATGATGGGGCCGATGGGTGTGGCCAGACTCCCGCCCAGCTTCCCAGGACTTGCCCGCACTTCCACCCCCTGCCACCTTTGATGATCCATTTCATTTGGTTTTCATTTGTGATGATTGGCGCAAATACATGTTGTCTTCGCCAATTTTGTTGTTGGTTTTGATTTGGGCTGGGTTGATGGAGTATCGAAGGGCCCATCCCTGAATGGCCACATCCGTGATTTTGGCCAGCCCCACCTGCTGAATAGGGGAATGGGAGGGTTTGAGGATGGAGAGGGATTAAAGAGAAAGCTGACGTTCTCCACATAAAGGAGCATGTCATCCAGGTGGTTGATGCTGGTGCCGGGAACCATTCAGAGCAACCAGGGGGTGTTGGTCAGGTAGAGGTCATCCGGCTGGACCATCTTCAACTGCGAATCCGCCAACACCAGCACACTGCACAGAAGGCTCAAAATAAGGTCACTTGAACAAAAGCAGTGAAATCGTTATTTACTTGGAGTAGCAGTGCAGTGGATGGGAGCTTTGGAGCCACAGCTTGCTCATGTCGAGGATCGAAATCTGGGTCATCATGGTGGTGGAGCAGGGGAGAGAGATGGTGGGAGGAGGATGGAATGAAGAGTGAGAAAGCGGATGGATGTGTCAGGCAGGGGCGGCAGGAAGACAGAACAAAGAGGCCTTTGTCCAAGCAATACCAAGCTGGGAATGGGTATTTCATTTCCATACCAGATGTTTTCATTACCCCTCCACTCTTTCCCAATTATCCAAATTATCTGTTTGGGCAAAAATATTTTAACGAAAAGACTAAAAACAGTTGAAAGCATTGTGCGCATTGAAGGTTTGGTGGGGGGATGAAAGAGGTGCAGGCATAATTGTAGACTGCTGTGCGGGCATGTAGCATGCCGTTGGGCAGCTCCTATCTTCACCAGCTTTCAGCTGTGTTCCCGAAAAGAAAAAAAAATTGGTAGAGCGTCAGGACATGGTCATGTGCCACTATGTGCAAAATGTGCTAAAATTTGTTACCATTGTGCTACATGGCCCCTGAAGGTCAGAAGATTGAAGCCTCTTGGGCCCAAAATTTTTGCCCAAGTTTGATGTTAATTGTCTTGCTTCAGTCATTTTCAGATTTTGAACTTTGAGCAATGAATAAGTTTGAAAAAAGGCACTTTGGGTCTGCAGTCAAAACATTTTGGAGCTTTAAAATGTTTAGCAACAGTTTTCGCACAAGAAACAAAGGCAAAAAGGGACCATAGCAAGCATGGATTTGTGAAAAGTAGAGAAATTTGCGATCGTTTGAGAGCTTAGTGAAAACGATGGCAGTGGGATGAAGTTGGGAGTATGTACATAGGCTAATGGCAGGAAGGGACTGGGGCCAAATGGCCCAGGTGACAGCAGCAGTGGTGGGTGCGGGTGGGAAGACCTTGTAGAAGGCATTCATGGCATGCTTGAACTTGTCCTGCCAGCTCCAGATGCTGGCCATGGTGTTGGTGAGGCACTCCCACAGCACCTACAGCACACACTCCTCTTCACTATGGGAGGGAGGAAGAAGGGAGGGAGTAAATGAAAGAACCTTGCCAGTGCTGATGCCAATCACGCAGCTGCTGGGCTATTCCTTCTTGGGGTTGAAGAGCAGGAACAGGTGGGGGTTGAAGATCCCCTCATTGAGCCCTTTGCACATCCCCTCCACCCATGCCACCCTCCACCCTCCTCAACTTCCATCTTTGCCCAGGACACCTTGGCTACAAAGCCATTGCACTTCTGTTGATTGCCTGAAAACAAAGGCGTGGGGTGCTAACTCATGGCCTTGAACTTCTCTGCATCACCAAAGTCACTGAAGACCTGATGCCTGGCATTGTAGTCCTTCATGTTGCGCTGCACGCGAGTGACTATCTCCTTGTATCTGGCCTGGATGGCCTGGACATAGTTCTTGAGCTTCACAAGCTCAGGCTGGAATGCTCTTCTGCTTTGAGGAAGGAAAATAGAAAGGAAGCAGGGAAAGGACCTTGAGGTTGGCATAGTTCTCGTAGAGGATTGGTGCTCCATAGGGTGGCAGGGGGAATTTGTAGTTGGTGGCGTAGTTGGCCATGCCAGTTGGCGGAAAGAGTTGGAAGCAGGCTAAAAGGAGCTGGAAATGGAAGGAGCAAAGGAGCAGATGAGAGGAGCAAAGGAGTGGATGAGCCCTGTAACTAACATTGTGCTGCCAATTGCCACTCTTTGCCACCCTTTGCTTGCTAACATGGCCCAGTCAGCCTCAAACACTGAGCATCCAAGCTTTCTGAGGCTGGCCCAATGTCGATATATTTGCCAATTTATTCTTTGCTTTTAACTTTTCAAAAAGTCGCTAAGCATTGAAACCTTGAGACATCAACACATGAGCAATGCAATTGAGCCAGAAAAGTGAAAAGTTTGAGGCTGTAAAAGCACAAAAGGAGAAATTGGAGCATGAGAAATCCAAAGGCACAAAAGGCTGAACTAGAGCAACACACTGGGACTTGTCACTGAGACTTGGACTGAGACTGAGCAAGGGAGAAAGGCAGAAAGAGGAGGAGGATAGGGCAAAGCTTGGATGGATCCTACTATGGCGATTACCTTTTTTCTTCCAAATAGAAACCGCAGCAACACAAATGCAACAATAAAAGAAAGCACTCCATGGAAACTAGGTTTGCGATGTAGGCTAAGAGACCAATGCACTTCCTCAGCTTCTTCTTCCTGGTAGACTTCAATCTCCTCCTCGCTCGCATTCACCACTAGAAACAAGCCACAATACACTCTGCATCAACTTCCATCCATGAAAAATGGAGTACCTCCCCCCGCGCCTGCTCCTGGAAAGGTATGGTCCTGAAAGCCGAAGGAGAGGGGTTCGTAGACTAGGCTCAAACGCCACTGGAACTGCTGAAAAAGGGGTATGTAAATTGGGCGCCTGTCAAGTAAATATGATACTCCTATGTTTATAGGGCTGAGCAAAATTTGAACCCTATGATCATAGGATTGAGGGGGGGGGGGGAACGTCCCCCTTTTCCCCCCCTATATCCGCCACTGCCTATGTGATAGTTCCATGTCAGGCAAAGCCAACCGGCATAGGCAAATCCATAGGCAACCGGCATAGGCAACCGGCATAGGCATAGGAGAATGGGCCAATTTTTCAACCAAAAAATCCAAAAGTTGATTTAGAACTATTACATACTATGCTCCAACAGCTGACGCTGCTCAGGCTGAAGGTACACCGGATTGTCCCACTGGTCGTCGTGCAGCTCTATGTGCTTCGTATAGGCGGATTGATTGCCAAAGTAAAGGCGACAGCTCTCGCAGTACAGCCAGGTCGGCTCCACCGAGATCCCTTAATCAAAATACAAATTGAAAGCACAGTAGTGATATAGTCACAAATATTTAAACGTTTCGAAGATCAAACTTCTTCATCAGTAAAATAGATTTCTGACACTTGTCAGAGCGAACATTATAATAACTATTAAAAATTAAGCAAAGAAAAACATAGGAAATAGATGTTATTATTCAAAATTTTAGAGTGCTGTATTAGGGCCTGGTTGTAAAAGAGGTAAAACGCCATTTGGTATGTCATGTTGTCGCTGTTGTCAAAATACAAATGTAATAGTATCATGAAGGAAACATATCTTACTCCGCAGCCTGTGCAGCTGAGTGTTGGGGTTAAGGTGGCCTCGAAGTACCGCCAGAGCCCAGACAGAGGCGTTGCATGATGTGATCATGACAAAGTGGCAGGAGGTAGCTGCAAATTCAGTTGGTGTTGTTTTTTTCAATTGTTTAATCAAGTACAACCTTTCCTCTTGTTTGTATTTGCGGCGGTAGTTGTTGGTGCATAGGGGTAGTTGGGGTGAATCAAGTGCTGCAGAGGTGCACAGGTCGTTGGTGCCCAGCTGCAGCACCACATTGCTGATGTTGAAGAGGGAGACTTGCTGGAGTAGAGGCAATGCTGGGTCCAATCGATAAATGGGTCTATGAGAGGGGGCTAATGTTGTGTGCATAGAGCATGAGGCTGTTCAGGTGCTCAAAGCTGCTGCCATGCATGGTGACAGTGACATAGGGAATGTCGGTGTTGCCGATGAGCTGGCGGTGGAGAAGGTAGAATTATGAGTTGCAGATGATGAGGACAGAGTGGGTGTTCTGCCTGGCAAACAGTCAATGAACCATAATTTTCAGCCTTCATTAGCAGGAGCAGAAAAGATGGAGAGCCAGAACCGATTGTTGATGTGCAGCGGATGAGAGCAAATGGTCCTTGTCTTGTAGGGGGCATGAGGAATTGGAACTGGAGGCTGAGTGGCAAACATCATCATGGCAAGCGGTGCTTCAGAGTTCAGAGGGATGGATGGATCTACTGGGCTGTGAGAGGGAGAGAGAGGGAGGAGGGGTGTGCGCAGAGAGGGCTGGCCTGGCCCTGCCCCCTAGGGCAGGATAGCCCCCGGGCCCTGCACATGTGTGTGCATAAATGCCCTCTAGAGGCCATATCCTTGAGGATAGTCTCAGACACAATTGAGCGGCTTTCATTTGAAATGTTATACTCTATCCTAGGAACAATCACTTTCACTTCACTTTTGTTTTTCTCGAACGCCGAGCAATAACAGCTGTATGGCGGATATCGAAACACAAGGCAGGGTGGAATTAGTAAGTGAGAAGTTTTAGCAGGGTGGGTGGGAGTTTATCAAAGAGAGCAAGTGCTGCTTTTCTGGCTGTTGCTTCCGTCGTGAGCTCCTCTTTTGGATTGGCAAAGCCTGCTTCCCGCCAAGGCAGCTGATTCCACATTCTCCTCGCCCTGACTGGCTGCACTTGGTCTAAAAGCTCTCTGCCACTTGACAATTCCACAATCGGCCACATTTGTCCTGCTTCAATGGTGGTGCGTAGCCTTTGGGATGATCGTGTGGAGTGCAAGTGAGTGGGGAGTAGGGAGGCGGGCTGGCATTCTGCGATCCATTCCCCGTAGGCCCGTCCCTGGGCCAGGCGGCGCCAGACGAACAGGAAGGTCTGCTGGAAGAGCAACCACTCGTAGGATGGCAGCTGAGCCCGCTCCAACACCTCAGCTCCTTCACCCGTCCAGTCCTGGAGAGCTACTCTGGCCTGACGTGAAAAGATTGTGCGCAGACGCTTGGCTGATGAGGAGGTAGAGGGGGGGCAGCAGGTTAGGGAGTGTAGAAAAAGGCCGCCAACTCTTTGCATGACTGCAAGTCGAACCGCTGCAGCGTGATGCTGAAGGAGGCGTGAGAGTGAGGCCTGAGTTGCCCTGGCCGTGCCGCAGAGCCGGTTCCAGTGAGGGTTGAAGTTGAGGAGTGGATCGAGCCACACACCCAGGTACCGCAGCAGCTCCACACTTCCTAGCTCTTGGCCTTGAAAGGAGAGAGGGCGGGGGAGAAGACGGTGGTTCTGAGAGAGACCCACGATCAGGACCTTTGTCTTTCCTGGATGGAGCTCCAGTCCCAGAGCCAGGAAGCCAGCCCTTAGCTGCTCCAGGTCAGCTTCCAGAGCGTCGATGTCAGCAGGGCCTCCTATACCTCGGATGAGAATGGTATCATCAGCATAGGCTTGAACGAAAGTTCCAGGGCTCAGAGGTAGGGAGAGAAGGTGATCGGTGGCAGCTGTGTAGAGGATGGGGCCTAGAATAGAGCCTTGTGGGACACCTGAAGGTGATTGATGAGGACTGGAGAGGCTGTCGCCTACTTTGACACAGGATCAATCAGTCAATCAAATGAACTGATTGAGGAACTCTGCTATTTTGTTCACTGGAGAAAGGGCTTGGCAGTCAAATGCAGCTCTGGCTTCTGAAAGCAACTAGGGCCAAGCAGAGGCATAAATACACTGTATGGCATGGTAAATGGCAGAGTTGTGGTTGAGGCAGAAGTCCAGTGCCAGGTTCAGGTGGTAGAGGTTCAGAAAATGGCGCTGGGTGCAAAGAAGAAATGCATTTTGATTGTGAAGCAGTTGAGCATCAAACTGTGACCTTTGCAGCATCCAAAAGCCCTACGATTTCGAATCAAAGCCCAATTGCCGGCAAAATAGTAGCTTTGGAGTTTACCCTGAGGTGCAAGTCTGCCCTGAGGACTGGCTGAGGGGCGCATGCATTGCTGCTGAGTGCAGGGCATGGTCGTTGACACTGGGGAAGTATTTGGTGTCCGTCCAGCTCTTGCCACCTGGTACATCAGACCCTTCTGCTTCAGCTCCAACACTGAAGAATAGTTGGAGTTGGAGCATAGTTAATGAATGAAAGGGGAAGGAGAGAAGATGAACCTGGCCAAGTGACCCGGATGACTGGCCAGCGCTTGGAGAGGAGGGTGGCGATGCTGAGGAGCTCGGACTATTTTTCAGACTTTTTGGGATTTTTTTGGTTTTCTATAATGTACAGAAGTAGAGGTGGAGGATCCATCTGGTCAACTGGAAAGATGGATGCGATGGGTGGAAGGGGTTGAGGAAATGGCGCAAGGGACCTCTGGGCAGACACTCACGGTTGAGAGAGCATTTGCTAAAATCCTGGCCTTTGAAAAAAACTGAACTGGAAATTTTTGAAACCCCACTCGCCAAAATGGCGATGGGGGTTCCCTGAAATGGGGCCAAAAAAATCTTGGTGGCGCTATCTATGTCACGACTAGCCATATATATATATATCTTCACACTCGGAATCCATCAATTTTTGTCCAGTTATCTTCAAACTTGGTAGGTATATGTATTTTGGCCCCCTTTTTTGGCATGCAACGTGTCAGCTGGCAAAAATTAAAAAAAATTTATAATATCCCTAAAAGCTCAAAATTTTTGGAACTGATTTTGGTAAAACTGAGATTTCTCCTTTAATATAAAACCGATTCAAGTAAAAGTTACTATTTTTCAAGAGGAGAATCTCATCATTAATTTGGCGTTTAAAACTTGCAAAAAGGTTCAGTAGAACTTGAGTTATTGCCAGTTAAAGTTTTGAAAACCTTTAGAAAAGCATGTCAGTGGGGAGGGATTAAATCATGCCCCCAGCCCTCCCACCCCGCTGCCCCTCCTAAGCTTTAGCCATGTGCCTTTTCGAATTATCTTCACAAATTCTGTCCAAACTGTTAATTAGGACTCCATTTTAGAGCTTTCACAGGAAAAATGTGGAATTTTGAAATTTTGGAACTGTGACAACTGCCGTTTCTCATGAAATTTTGAAATTTTGGAACTGTGACATCTGCCGTTTCTCATGAAATTTTGCAGCAGATATATGCAATTCTCACAATTTTGACACTGTGACTATTGCGATTTTTGAACCCCCACTCGCCAAAATGGCGATGGGGGTTCCCTGAAATGGGGCCAAAAAAATCTTGGTGGCGCTATCTATGTCACGACTAGCCATATATATGACTGGGGAGGCAGGGACTGGGGAGGGAGAGAGCAAGCAGGCGAGAGGAACAGGCGTTTCCCCCCTTGGCAGGGAGGCATGTTTGGGGTGTCGTCTTTTTGTGCCAGGTAGTGGTGTCTTTTTGAGGGCGGAGGGGGTCGGGGCGACTTTTTCCAGCTGTCCTCAAGTGGTTGCGGGGTGTGAGGAGAGGCTGAAGGCATCAGGTGGCGAGAGAGAAGAGGAGGAGGAGGAAGGAAGGAAGGAAGGGGGTAAGCCTCCGGGCCTCAGCCAGCCTCTATACTGCCTTTCATTGCACCTTCTGGAAGAAAGAGGCATCAACCCCCTGCTACCACCGCCGTCAAACAGCATCAATCACCCCCATCTAGTACCCGAATGAGGCACTCGGATCCCTGTCGCATCGCACTTCCTCTCAAGTAGCAGCGCTTTCTTACTTCCTAGATCCCTAGAGCCTTTTCATCAAAATGAGAATTTCCCATTTCAAGAGTTGAGAAGGAATAGTGAATGTGATAAGTGATTGCAGTGAGAAAGATCGTCACTGCGGCTCCTTCCTCAGCGTCCGAATGGAGCAGGAACGAAGCGACGATTTTCGCCGTCATTCTTTTGGTTTCTCTCTTTCCCCTTCACCATCGCCTGAGAAAGATCGTCACTGCGGCTCCTTCCTCAGCGTCCGAATGGAGCAGGAACGAAGCGACGATTTTCGCCGTCATTCTTTTGGTTTCTCTCTTTCCCCTTCACCATCGCCTGAGAAAGATCGTCACTGCGGCTCCTTCCTCAGCGTCCGAATGGAGCAGGAACGAAGCGACGATTTTCGCCGTCATTCTTTTGGTTTCTCTCTTTCCCCTTCACCATCGCCTGAGAAAGATCGTCACTGCGGCTCCTTCCTCAGCGTCCGAATGGAGCAGGAACGAAGCGACGATTTTCGCCGTCATTCTTTTGGTTTCTCTCTTTCCCCTTCACCATCGCCTTTACAATCAGTGGTGTCAGGGAAGCTTTTGGCCGAGTAAATTAAAATCTCACGCAAGTTAGCAGCAATTCTGGTATTCATCAAAGATAAATTCAACAAAGCTGCAGTTCTTTGACTCCGAAGTCTACATACCCAATTACTTTTCTATCTTTACACAGTTTGCAGGTCACAACCCATGTTTTTTGCAAATGCAAACTGTAGTATTTATTACATTTATTGAAATTTATTATATTTATTGAAAAACATTCGATTGAAAATTAATTTAATCTGGTTCCTTGTTTAAGCATTCCATTTACCGGTGAAAATGAAACAGCCGCAAAGCATTCCCATGCACTTAACAGCATAAAAAATCGCGTCCTTAAATGAAAGCCGGGTGCTTGGAAAAAATCCTATCAGTCCGCCTGCTTTTAGCGGCTGATTTATGCTTGCTACATGGAGCAAGAATCGCAGGGTCTTAGAGGTCGCTTTTATGTAAGACAAATGGAAGCAAAGCATTATGGTTCCGGCCATTAGCCTCTTTGCTTTCCCCTGCCCAATTTCCTCCCCTCTCCCCTTTCTTCGCCATGCATTTCCTTTGCTCCTTTCCACTTATGGCTTCTCTCTGAAAACGCTAGAGACGGCTTCAAAATTGGAGCAGAATGGAATATGAGAGCTATCCTTGATTTAGGACTGCCTGGTAGTGCTGCTGTTTCGATTCTGATGCAGCTCCTAATTTATTGGTTTTTGGAGAATTAATTAATGCGAAGGAGCAAGGATGGCATCATTTGGTTTTAGGTTTTTTCGGCTCGCTCGCTCAAGATTAGTTATGATATTCGGTTTTCGGGACCAAAATTTAAGATAAAAATAATCAAAAAATCTGAGCAAGTAGCACGATAGCCATATTTTAAACGAACGAAAAGGCGCTCCTGGACCACAAATTCAAAGGTTATTTGACTAGGGATTTCGGCAAAGTTTAGATCTTTCAATATACATTTTAATTTTTGCATTAATTATTTTATCCGGGGGTCTCACAATGTGTATTGGCTTGGGGCTTGGGGCTTGGGGCTTGGGTATTGGGGTATTGGTGTATTTCTAAATTGCACCTTTAAAAGTTTAAAATGATTTTGCCTGCAAATTAATAGTCAATAGCTAATCACCTCAAAAAACCCACAAAATGTACTTTCAAAGAACAAATGGCGAAACCTTAACAAAGATCCTTGCTTCTCTCCTAGAACGTTTCCTAAGCTGGCCAGGCTCCATAATCTCGACTTTTGCGTCCCCTTCTCCTCAGCTCTGCGGATTGCAGGAGGGGCGGGGAGGTAGAGGGAAGCAGATTGCAAGATAGGAGGGGAAGTAGAGAGAGAGAGGCGGTGTAAATGAGGCGTAGAAATTGAAGCAGTGATGGAGGGGGGAGTGTCAGATGGGCGGTGTGATTAAGGCTTGGCCAAGGCTGACGGGGCTGCTAGGCCTAGGTTGGGTGATTGGGGCTAGGCTGGAGGCATGCGTGGAGGTTGCTCAGCGGCCGCGGCGCCATAGAGGGAGGGAGGAACTCTTTGCTACCCTCCCCCTTCCTTTTTACAAATTACATCCTTCGCCAACGTTGACGGCAGACGAGGAGAGGAGGAGGGTGAGGGGGAAGGGAACTGAAAGCAGGGAAGCTGGCTGGAAGTATCCTGCTGCTGCCTCTCTCTGCCCGTCCTTTTCTGCGCAATCCCCGCCTCTCTTCTTTCTATCCAGTCCTTAGAGGGCTGCGGCTGCTGCTGCTCCTTTTGTTGGCTGAGGGAATGCAATTTCCAGGAAGGCTTCAGAAATCCCTTGAAGAGTGAGTCTGGCTCACTTCATTGGCGCGCAGTGGTGGGAGTGAAGAGGAAGGAGGGCTGGTGGTTGGAGAGGGCATTGAAGAGGGAGGAGTGTTGGTGGTGGAGGGAGAGATGGAGTGGAGAGGAGGAGGCTTTGGGGGGCGGCGCTGGGGCGGAGGCTCCGAGGCTCCCAAGCGAAAGAGTCGCTCCGTCAGCGCCGCTGCAGCCTACCTCACCATGGAGCCCGGCTCGAAGGAGACCGACGCCCTTATGCCCCTTCACCGCTACAAACACTCCTCACCCATCCTCTACGGTACACCTCCTTTTTCCTTCCTCCCGCCTTCTTCCCTACCTCACCCCCTTCCTCCCTACCTCATCCCCTTCCTCTCCCCGCCCCTTCATTTCTCCCCCATCTCAGCTGCCGCCACCGCCAATTGACTGGAAGCCTGTCTGGCTGCCCACACGCAGGCTGTCAGAAATGCTGCTACAGAACGGAAGAGGGGAGGAGTTGATTAGGCCGGTGTAAGGAGGGATTGGGAGTGTCAATGCAGGGAGGGGGAGGGCGGCGGGGTCAACGCACTGACGTGGGCTCGGGTAGGGCTAGAAGGAGAGAAGGGAGGGGGGCTCTGATTGCCCGCCAGCCTTCGATAAAGCATCCGTTCCCGTCCTCTGCGCTTCCGTTCCTCTCCGCTTTTTCCGACCAGCGTCACTCTCATGCATTTGCCTCTCCACAACCTCCTGGGCTCAGGCCTTAGCTCTGGGGCGCGCTCTCAATTCCAGAGGCACTGGGGACTCGCCCAGGTCTTCGCCCAATTGGCGGGCGTCTGAACCCAATTCACTAGCTTTCCTATTGCCTTTCCCTTATTCCGTAAGACTAGGAAAGACTAGGCCACTAGGCGATGCTGAGGTCTGTTGATGAGTATGGCCAAGGCCTTGCCCTGCCCTTGGCACGAATCAAGTACCTTATGCTGGGCCAATGTAAGTCTTAATCCCTGCAACATTGATTTTTGTAAATTTTATGGTCTTGCTGGAAGTTAAAAAAGAAATCGGTTTGCAAAAATCGATTTCGACGTAATTTTGTATTATTTAGCTTCTGTCGTGCGTATTATTTGGATCACACATTAGCTTTGCAGTCTGCGCTTTAAACATTCGAAAAACATACATTGGCAAAATTGTCAATATATATTAATGCCTAGTCAAATTTTAATAAGTATAGCTTGTAATAAAATTGTCAATTTTTTCACGGTTCCATCAGGCATACTGCAACTGCAAAACAAAAACTCATATATATCACTCCCGCCTTTGCTCTTGGGTTTAATTTGGCTGTGATGATTCATAATCGTTAGGGCTAAAGGCCTTTGTCAATAACTCATCAGTAAGGCTTCCCTTGAAGGGGTATATCTAGAAGAGATATTTTTCAGCAGGAATAGTTGCTCCCTCAGCCTATTAGGAAGGCGCAGATGCAGGTGCTTTGGAAAGCGACTAGGATTGAGGCTGGCTAGCCTAGGCTAAGAGCAATGAAGGAGGCAAAGGAAGGAGGACGGCGAGGCGAAACGGCGCCCCTCCTGGGCAACCTCCCACGGGCCCGCACCATCGAGGAGTGGACGCCCGCCTGTTCTCCCATTCTCAACTCATCCCTCCTTAGACCACAGCCAGCAGCCATAGCCCTTTGTCAATCCAGCCTTGCCAAGCAGCCCTTGTCAGCTAGCTGAAAGAGATGGGCGTTTCAAGGTCACAGCGAGATGGAGATCGCGGCCCCGAGCGCTGGCCTCCGGGTGGGCTTCTACGGGGAGGAGGGCGAAGGCAGCAGCTATCGTCAGCGCCCTTTCACCAACGTCCCTCGCCACGACTTCCGCAGAGCTTCTGCTGCAGGCATCTCTTTTGCTCCTTTCACCTTACGGCCTAGCAACCTGCCACATCTACCTTCACCCTCATCAGAGAACCACCCATGAAAGGTTTCCAATGTCAGTGTTTTTATTTATTGATTTTGTCTATTTTATTGGAATGGCTGACCCAATAAGTTTCCCTGGCGTCGCAAGGCATCCTCAACTTGGCTCTGCATTCTTTGAAGGTTATACGGATTCTCAGAGACGGTGAAGAGTTAGAAACTAGTTGTTGACTTGGCTAGGGTGTGATGATGGCATAGGTAACCAAGGGCAACCGGACGGGCGATTTTCATAGGCATCCGATCAGAGTCCTGCCTTAGGCTCATTAATCGGCGCCCTCTCCGCCACTTCCTTTGCATTTCCTCGCACACACGCCCCCCTTTCACATGCCCTCTCTTTAACAGGCCAGCAGCCCCATATCCCTAGCGTAATCAAGGCTTTTCGCTCCTGCCGATATTGCCTCATAAAACCCGCAGACCATCGTCATGGGCGCAGTAAAAAGTACTTCCTTTCGGCTCACTGCATTCACCCTGGGGGCAGAGCAGAGCTGTCACCCTTTCACCCCCACTAATTACTCTTCTTGACTGCAGCAACATCCTGCCTTTTGCTTCGCCAGTCAGAATGGTTGGCGGACCCAGGGCGCTGTGGGAGTGGGTGTGAAGAAAAGACAGGGTTTTTCCTTCCTGCCTGCAAAGACCCTGCGCTTTTGCTGTGGCGGCGGAAAATGATTGCATGAATGCTTGAGCAGCGCCAATCGCTCAAAGGGCATAAATACGCCCCTTTGCTCATTGCTGCCTCTTTGCTTATTCACGGCCCCAACTTCTTGATTGTGCCGGCTTCAGCCATTCCACCGGGCCAGCCAATCCACCCCAGGGAATAGGCCACTCCAACCTCCGCTCTCATGAAGTGCCCAGTACGCTGGGGCTAGTAATGGAGTGGGGGAGGGGCGAAATGAGGTTGAAAGGAAAAGAGGAGAGCGGCAGGCTTTTGCCAGCCTACTCATTTTACCTGTCCCGCTGCCAGCTCCTTTTCTGGACCTCTTTCCTCTCCTTCTCCCCCTTCTTCCTCTTCTCTTCCCCCTCCCTCCGCTTCCATCCGATTTTCTTGTTTTTTCCCATTCCGTCCTCGCCTTCCTTAGCTATTTTTTTTGATCTGCGTGTCACAGCGCAAGCCCCACCTTTTTGGTGGAGGGACATAATTGGTGAGAGGTGAGGGTTGAGGGAGAAGATTGGTGAGCATAGTTGAGAGGGCGAAATGGAGCGTGTGCTGGTGTCCTTCGACAGCTCAGCGGACAGGGCAGTCCAGCAGCGTACCAGCCGGCAGTCCAACTTCCAGCGCACCCAGAGCCTTCGCCACCCTCGCAACATTCGCCAAGGCCCCTTCCATCTGCAGAGGCAGCGGCCGAAGCGAAGCCTGGCTGATGATCAGGCGACTCAGGTCCATCCAATTAGTGCCCAGCCCCAGCCCACCTCCCAATGGCCCCCAGCTTCAGCCAGCCTCATTTCTCCTTCCAATGTCATCATGGCCTCTGCTGTCTCAAAGGAGAGAGGAAGAGAGGGGAAAAGGACTGGCCGGAGGGAATAGGGGAGGCAATGAAAAAAGAGGCTTAAGACAGCGGCAGACTGGATGTGCCGTGGGGACTCTCTGGGCACTAGGTCCGAGGGCGGGAGCGGACCTCAGCGCTTCCTCTCCAGCCGTCAGTCACCCTCCACACCTCTCTCTGCCCCAAAGCTCCAGCCTCCTCCCCTTGCAGTCGTCTCCTTCGAGTATCGCTCCGCCTCTCGTCACGGCCTCGAGACCATGGCACTGCCCATGCATCATCATGG
>JASANA010000279.1:0-21118 GCA_030248095.1 Ptycholaimellus sp. GST1_10
AGAGTCGCCGTAGGCGACGGCGAGGTTCAACCTAGTCTATATATATAATAGTAGAGCCTGTCTTGTGGGTAATCACGGGGCGCGCCATGAGGGAAGCTTCCTGTGCAAAAGTGAAGATGTTTTTGGGTAAAATGGGGTCAAGGAACACGATTTTGAGGGGAAGGGCTTGCACCGATAACGGGAAAGTGATTAAAACATCGAAAATGTGACTTTTTTCAATGTTTTTGAACTGCGCAGTTTTGGGTAGCTACCCAATTGGGCAATATTTCAGTCATTAAAGATAAATATTCCCAAACAAATAAGCCTTGAACCACTTTGGCAACCTAACCCCACTCGGGTTGGGTGCCTAATCTTTGAAGTCCCTCGAGGACAGCCAGGTGTTCTATTCACTTGGTGTGGCTGTAATTTGGCCACTGGGTGGGGTGGGTTATCAAAAGAGTCAAAAGACTAAAAAAGAGGCTAATGCATGAAAAAAGCTGAGCACCCGTGTAGCGGGACCCATGCAGCCCATTACTCAAAATTAAAAAGAGGTATATGCATGAAAAAAGCTGAGCACCCGTGTAGCGGGACCCATGCAGCCCATTACTCAAAATTAAAAAGAGGTATATGCATGAAAAAAGCTGAGCACCCGTGTAGCGGGACCCATGCAGCCCATTACTCAAAATTAAAAAGAGGAATATGCATGAAAAAAGCTGAGCACCCGTGTAGCGGGACCCAAAAGCATCCAAAAGTCCATTGCTGCCTTCTTCCACATTAACTCCCAAACGCTTGCTTCAATGTTCCAAATAAACTATCAAACCATTGTCTTTGTACTCCACAAAACTACCCAAAACCTTCTTCAATACACTTACAATTACTGAAATTGTGAATCTTCGATTCAGTGTTTTATTTACTCTTAGCTGGTCTCTTTTTAATGCTTGCACCTAAAATGGCTTGGGCATAAAGGTAATGAAATTTTTTTTGATTCACCCGACATGATTTAGCTTGGGCTATAAGGTGATGAAATTAAATTTTAAAATCTTATCATGAAATTATGCTTACTCAACTTTAAACTTTTCTAAAGAGCTAAGAGAGCCCAGACAATTTTGCACACCTTAGGATGATTGTTCAGATAAAACTAAAAATTAAAACTAAACATTAATTAACATTGCAAAAAACTATGCATTAATGAAAAATAATTACTTTAAATAATTTTTTCATAGAAATTTCCTAATTTTTTGTTTTTGCTACCATCATTAATTTCGTATGATAAATATTTTAATGCAGATCATTTATGCAAATTAATTGGTTTTTCATGCTTTTCATGCTTTTCCATGCCATAAAATTGCAATAATAAAACGGTGAAAATTATCTGGGCTCTCTTAGCTTTTAGAAAAGTTTAAAGTTGAGTAAGCATAATTTCATGATAAGATTTTAAAATTTAATTTCATCACCTTATAGCCCAAGCTAAATCATGTCGGGTGAATCAAAAAAATTTTATTACCTTTATGCCCAAGCCATTTTAGGTGCAAGCATTAAAAAGAGACCAGCTAAGAGTAAATAAAACACTGAATCGAAGATTCACAATTTCAGTAATTGTAAGTGTATTGAAGAAGGTTTTGGGTAGTTTTGTGGAGTACAAAGACAATGGTTTGATAGTTTATTTGGAACATTGAAGCAAGCGTTTGGGAGTTAATGTGGAAGTAGGCAGCAATGGACTTTTGGATGTTTTTGGGATCCCTACACGGGTGCTCAGCTTTTTTCATGCATATACCTCTTTTTAATTTTGAGTAATGTGCTGCATGTGTCCCGCTACACGGGTGCTCACATTTATTCATGCATATACATCATTTTAAATATTAGTAATGGGCTGCATGGGTCACGCTAAACGGATGATCAGCTATATTCATGCATATACCTCTTTTAATTTTGAGTAATGGGCTGCATGGGTCCCGCTACACGGGTGCTCAGCTTTTTCATGCATTAGCCTCTTTTTTAGTCTTTTGACTCTTTTGATAACCCACCCCACCCAGTGGCCAAATTACAGCCACACCAAGTGAATAGAACACCTGGCTGTCCTCGAGGGACTTCAAAGATTAGGCACCCAACCCGAGTGGGGTTAGGTTGCCAAAGTGGTTCAAGGCTTATTTGTTTGGGAATATTTATCTTTAATGACTGAAATATTGCCCAATTGGGTAGCTACCCAAAACTGCGCAGTTCAAAAACATTGAAAAAAGTCACATTTTCGATGTTTTAATCACTTTCCCGTTATCGGTGCAAGCCCTTCCCCTCAAAATCGTGTTCCTTGACCCCATTTTACCCAAAAACATCTTCACTTTTGCACAGGAAGCTTCCCTCATGGCGCGCCCCGTGATTACCCACAAGACAGGCTCTACTATTATATATATAGACTAGGTTGAGCTTCGCCGTCGCCTACGGCGACTCTACGTAGTGCAACGACATGTCTTTGGTATTCAAAACCTTTAGCGACCTCCACTCCTTCACGTATGTACTTCGTTCAGTTCGTGTCTCTAGTATAAATTGTATTTCCTTGACTTTTTACTCGAGGCAATTGCAAAATTTTTTGGAGAAAAAGAGACCCACACTTGGCCTGCCAATGGTACCATATATTTCTTCCACTTTTAGTATAAAGTACAAAATGTATAAATACAAATTTTATATTGTTTGTTATATATTTAGCTAAGACTTTATTGGATAAATAAATAAAAAATAAACAAAACTTAGTTGAACAAACATTTTTAGTAAAATTAACAAAAAATAATACGAAAATAAAAGGTACAATGGAATTTTATTGGCAAACTAACAAATTTTTAAGAACTTTTTTTGGTTTATAGTCAGGGCAATCGATTTTCGAGATAAAAGAGCTTTAGTTTAGGCCTGCCGATGGTACTAGTTACTTTCACAACTTAAAACACAAAAATAAAAATGAATGCATGAGAAGGATTCGAACCTCCTAGATTCGTCCAGCAATCCAATCGCTTACACCACTACACCACTGGTGCACATGGACATAATGCTTACCTGAACAGTTGTATCAATTATAATAAGTGCAGGAGGCCCAGGGAGCCGGGGAGAGTGGGGGAGAGAAATGAATACCTACTATCGTCCATTGAATAGATGCGGAGAAGGAGGAGGAGGAGGAGGAGGAGGAGGAGGAGTTCGGACAAATGGTTTTTTACATTTTTCATGCCAAATTAAAAAGTTTTGTGCAAAAGTCAAAAGATAAACTATAGTTAAATCGATGTTGCTCGTTCCAATGCAAAAAGAATTAGAACGATTGAAGCTTCCTGTGACGAGCTAAAGCCTTATCAAAATTAAAATCTAGCAATAACCCCGAAAACGTACACCTGGGTCGAAAAGAGGGGCTGGGCGCTGACGGTTCGCTTTGCTCCCTCGCGCCAGCCCAATATATGTGTGTCTGGAAATGCTGGGAACGGGCGAATTCTCAACGGATCTTGGCAAACTTTTTTTTTCCTGAAAGGTAATGCAATTTTAGGAAGATCTGGAGGGGTGGAACCGGTTTCCAAACATTTGAAACATTACTTTTTTGGGTAGAAATGTTGAAAATTTGGGTATGCAGTAAAAGGCTCAATTCTCAACGGATTTTGACAAACTTTTTTTTCCTGACAGGTAATAAAATTTTAGGAAGATCTGGAGTGGTGGAACAAGTCCCGGAGCATTTGAAACATTACTTTTTTGTGTAGAAATGTTGAAGAATGGAGTATGTTGATAAATGGCGAATTCTCAACGGATTTGCACAAACTTTTTTTTTGGTTAAAGGTAATAAAATTTTAGGAATATCTGGAAGGTTGGAACAAATCCCAGATCATTTGAAACATTGCGTTTTTGGGTAGAAAAGTTGATAATTTGGGTATGCTGTAAAAGGCCCAATTTTCATCAGATTTTGACAAACTTTTTTTTTCCTGAAAGGTAATAAAATTTAAGGAAGATCTGGAGTGGTGGAACAAGTCCCGGAGCATTTGAAACATTGCTTTTTTGGGTAGAAAGTATGAAAAATGGGGTATGTTGAGAGCTCCGCGGTCACCTATTGCGCTCTGCGCCATATACTTGTTTTGTTCACAAGTCGCATATAACGATTCCATATCTGTGCTTACTTTTAAAAATGGTTAAGAAACCACAGACTTGCCCTCTTGAGTGACAAACTTTCATGCATGCCAATAGCATCAATAATTAGTAGCAGCTGAACGGCTGATATTTGAACAGACAACTTGAGTTTTTTTGTTCACAAGTCGTATATAACGATTCGAAAATGGTTGAGAAACCATAGACTTTTCCTTTTGAGATGCAATGTTCACCCTCACAGCAGGAATTTTCCTTAGTTTTTGGATTTTGCTACATGTGAAGGTGTAAGCGCTCCGCGGTCACCTATTGCGCTTTGCGCCATATACTTGTTGTAGAAAAAATCGCATTTGGGTTTTATCCTCAGTCGGGCGAAGCAGCTCAACGACGAGCCAAAGGTCGCTTCTTTGACTCTCGATAGTGCAAGAGCTAGTGGTCATTTTCCTCCCCGCTATGTTTCTCCGTCCAATCAGCAGGTTGCCAGGTCTGATGTCATCTATTCGCAAGAAAGTCCAGTTGACGTCTCTCTCCCAGTCCCCTTCTCAGAATTCCTTCCATTTGGATTACCCTCCCGTGGCCTAAATTTTATGAACGCTTTTTACAACACTTTAGTCCCAAATACACGTACTAGGACATATTAATGGAGAAACTAAGCTGTAGTTTTTGGCTAAAATCTATTCTAAAACGTCTAAGCATTTAGTATTTCTTTGATTGAAAATGTAAAATCGTTACCTTGAACACAAATTGACCGACAACTTCTTAGCCGAGCTCATCTGTTATTAGGCTAGCACCCTGTTACACTGCCCCCCACTCACCAAAATTGGCTGGCGCATAATGACATTAGTCGTCCGGGGATAATAAGGAACACTGCTCCTATAAACTTTTATAAGGCCCTGAAAGTTTGGAACAGGATTAACCGGAATAGGCTCAGATGGGATGCGGGCAGAGATTTCTTTCGCTCTGACGCAGGTGACTGGCATTTCCTGTCCCAAAATCCCTGAGCCGATTAAGGCCAGCTTTGTCCGGGCTACCTGAAGAATTCTCAGAATGGAGGGATAGCAGTGATTAAATCCGGATTGAGATTGAGCACACGTCGCGTCTGACTTTAGTTCCGATCTTTGCCACAATTTTTTGCAGATTCCAAACACTACTATTTGTTTGATGCTTTAGCAAGGCCTCTTTTGTAGGTTGGCAAATCTACGAGAAAATGCAGGCAAAATGTAAAATCAGTAGCGTGGCTTATTTTTAGGCTTTCGTTTTCTTTTCATGTTAAATAACACCACATTAACCCAGTTTGGTTCGGTTCTTCTAAGGACGAATCATGATGAACCTTAAGGTTTCACGTAATTTGCTCGTTTATACAACTTTTATGCTTGAAGGATTTGTCAAAGATATGAAGTTGGTTAGACGCAGTCGACCTCAGAGCCTCATCATCAACAGAGCAAAGTCCATATCGCCAAGGTTTGAAAGATTTCGAATCATAAGTTTTCGCATGGTAATTAAATTATTGAAATTCGTTGAAGAAGCAATAGTTATGTGCGATTGAATAGTGTGGCAAACCTTCGCCAAAAACTGGATTTTGAGCTATGCCCGCTTGTATTCTACGAAGGCCTAAAACCTTGCTTACTTTTTGTAGAATCGCTCTAGGTAACTAAGTGTATTGACACCAACCAATAAATTCTGCTGATATCACGACTTTTCGTACCCAGGACTTTTCGTACCCGACTTTTCGTACCCGATTTTTCGTACCCAGACTTTTCGTACCCTAGACTTTTCGTACCCAGACTTTTCGTACCCAAGATTTTTTTAGCAGGGGATTGCTGGAGATGAGGCTGGGCTTGTTGACGATGGGGAGAGGAGACTGGGCTGGTTGACGATGGGGAGGAGATTGCTAGATATTTAATTTGACATGTACGTTTGTCAACGTGATATCTTGAATACATTAAAGTAACTTTACAACATATCTACCCTTTTTCGATTTATAGCAAACAACCTAGACTCTTGATGTTTCAACAAGTTAATATCAGCTTTTGCCAGTAAGTGCGCATCTTAATTTGAACTCCAATGTCTGCAGCACCATAAAAAGTTTTTGCTCGCTGAATATTTTGCTCAAATTTGCAGCTTATTTCGTTGAAAAGTGGACATTTTGAGTTGTTTAAATTTTTGAAGCAAAAAGAGAATAGGCTGTTTGCCAGAAATTGAAAACAAGGTATTCTCGGCTATTGCCAAGATGCGCGGCCTTTGCTCCAAGTAATAAGACGGACCACCTAGACGGATCTTCATAGCAAAATTCAGCTATTTTTATTATAAAACCATGGTTTTATGCTTCTTCGAATGCTTGAAACATTATGATTTGAAGTTTTTGGCCATAGAGTGATATTTAATAAATATTTTTCGAAAATTCTTTTAACAGCTTCAAGACACAGCCTCAACAAACATACATGCCAAAATTGAGCTCATTTTATTTTTGGCAAATTTTTGAAACACCAATATTTTACGTTTTTGACTATAAATCAAGAAATAATTAATTTTTCACAAAGTTGTTTTCTCAACTTGAAGATATCCCCTTGACAGAGGTACATGCCAAAATTCAACAGATTTCATTGAAAAACCATCGATTTATGGATGTTCGAATTTTTGAAACATCATGATTTTAGGTTTTTTGCCATAAATCAAGAAGCAATGAATCTTTTGGAAATTCCTTTTGGCAGCTTCAAGATATTACCTCGATGGATGCATCTGCCAAAAATCAGCTTATTTCATTGAAAAACCATTGATTTATGATTTTTTGTACCTTGAAACATCAAAAAATTGAGTTTTGGGTGAAAATCAAAAAATTTCTCCAAGCCCTAATAATGGGGCCAAGGCATCACTTAGACGGACTTTCATGCAAAATTTCAGCTAATTTCATGGAAAAACCAGTGATTTACGATTTTTAGTGCTTTGAAACATCAAAAAATTGAGTTTTGGGCGAAATTCAAAAAATTACGCCAAGCGCCAAAAATGGCCTGGAGATACCACCCAGGCGGACCTTCATGCAAAAAATCAGCCAATTTCATTGAAAAACCGCGGAGTACGGGACTGGAACAGACAAATATATATATATATATATGCGGACAGACGGACGCAAAAATGGGGTAACTGCTTAAGCTGGCCTTGGCCGCCAGCCGCTTCGGGCAGGGCGCCAGAGCTCCTCCGGCCTCCGGGCACGGGTGCTACGGCCCCTACGCTTCGCCTAGCATGCTTCGCATGCTAGGCTACGCTCCGGGGCCTCCGCACCCATGCCCTCCGGCCTCCGGAGCTCTGACTGCCCTGCCCTCCGCGGCAGGCGGCCTGCGGCCGCGCAAAAATATATATTGTAAATTTATTTCAACGCTTTCCAGCTATCACCTTGGTAGACATTCGTGCCAAAAAACAGCTGACCTCATCAAAAACTGCTAAAACATTTGCTAAAAAACCTTGGGCACGAAACGTCTGGGTACGAAAAGTCTAGGGTACGAACAGTCTGGGTACGAAAAATCGGGTACGAAAAGTCGGGTACGAAAAGTCTTGGGTATGAAAAGTCGTATAACCATTCTGCTCATTAACTCGTGCATTTCAAACTTTAGTCTTAATGTCTTAATATGTCTTCTTAACGAAATAGCAGTTTTCCCTGCTATTCTCAACAGTTCAGCTGCTAGTACTACAGTGAAGATCAAAGTTGACATTTCTCACTAAAAAATAAGTTTTCTGTTTCTCAATCGATTTCAAAAGTAAGCAAGACTTGCAATTTTTGAGACAAGTTTTGACAGGGTTTTAAAATGATTGTCTAGGTCCGGCGAGCGGGTGATGAGCCAGGACAGAGGCATTCTCAGCACCTCTGCTACGGACAGAAGCGTCTCCTGTGAACGTCCATCAGCTCACTGGGAACGTCGAGGTACACAATCCCTGCTCCATCACTGTATTTCTCCTATCCCCCAGCCCCAGCTCAAAGAAATTCCCCCACGGGTCTCGCTTAGGCTTAGGCTCCAAGCAACCTGATTTCTTGATCAGCTCCAGATGCTGGCTGCCATCATTAGAGAAATCATGCATGTCCAACCGCAGCTCACTACCCAGCGGTCACGAAATGTTGACCAAAGTTGGGTAGTTTCAATTTAATTGCATTTTTTGCATTGATTGACAATTTTTCAATAAATCTGAAAAAATCAAGTTGGTTCGTGTTTGGTGAATATCGGGGCTGGGGTTGGGAAGAGGTTGAAGGATGTATGACTGGAGATAGTGCAGGAGGAGCTGAGCTGTCAAAGGAGGTGCGGGAGATGGGGGAGCGGCAGCGGCGAGCGGAGGTGGCGGAAGCCCTGGCCTGCCCCTTCATACGCAACACCAAGGACTTCAGTCTCTTTGTCAGCTTCATACGTCATGACCACAAAACCGCCCCACCACCACAGAAGCCTTCCTAGAGCTGAACTTTGGAGGTTTAGCGGTTGAAGTTTGAGACGAGCTCAATGGAGTTTTGGTAGGATGTTTGACAAGAGTTTCGCCAGCACTCTAAAAGGAAATAAAAGTTTCTGTCCTTTCCGCTGCTGTTTCAGCATTTATTCATTTGCGTTGGAATAAAAAGACCACAACATTTCGCTTGTAAAACACACGCATTCCATGCATTACTCCTTTTGATATCTGTTTTGATATCTGTAACTCTCACTTTCCATGTTTTCTCATTTTTGATTCCCGCTTGCCTTTTCTTACCCAAATCAGCATCTCCAGCCAACTCTGGCCAATCTCAGAAATCACTCCATGACAGACGGTATGAACTGGATAATCTGGCGAGCTCCTAGCAGCCTTTCTTGCCGTGGAGGCAGTTCCAGAGACAGCCTTTGGGCTTCTTGTAGATGACCAGGTTCCCATCATCCTGTAGCACCAGGCGAGGGGCACTGCAGCCGTCCTTGCAGTGCATCGTGTGTGTGTGCCACACCGCAGCCCCCGCGGCGGGGTAGACCACGAAGTTCCCATCCGCCTGCATCACTGCCCGGTGGCCGCCCTTCGTGTGTGTCTTCGTGTACCAAACCGGCGCACTGCAACATCCTTTTCCAATTAATTCTTGCTCAAAGATGGCCGTGAGGTACATGACGAGGTTGCCGTCCTTCTGCATGATGAGGCGGTAGTTGCCGCTGGGAGAGCGCAGCTCATCGCCCTTATTCAGCTCCTCCCCCGTCTCCAGCGGCAGAGAATGGTGGCCTACTTGGTGGCCGTGAGGTACATGACTAGGTTGCCGTCCTTTCATGATGAGTCGGTAGATGCCGCTGGGAGAGTGCAGCTCATTGCCCTTATTGAAGATCTCGTATTGCTAGCTTCAAGTGCGCGGTTCTATGCCCAGCCTTTGATGCTCAGTTGGCGCCAAACTTCTCCCACCCTTTCTCTGTGTATGCTCGCCCCCATGCCTCCGCTAGCCTCACTCTCTCAGTCAGTCCATCTACTTGTGCCCAGAGTGGGCCTTCGGGCCCTGGAGTAAAAGAAAACGCCGCCTCCCTCACCCTCCAACCACACTCCAAGCAGCAAGAAGAAGATGAAGGATGGGAGGAAGGAAGCCTTGGAGTCCGCCTTGCTCCTCAACTAGGCCAGGAAGCTCAGCGCCCTCGCCCTCGCCATCTGCTCCCTCCTCGTCAGGCCCTCCTACTTCCTCTCCTCCCTTGTCAACCTCCAGCCCAGCCTCCGCCTCCACACCAGCCTCACCCTCACGCTCCTAAGGCTCCTCCCATCTCAGCTACTCCTCTCCCACTCAACACCTCTCTCTCATAATACCTGGAGGACAAACGCCCAGCCATCCCTTCACTTATTCAGCTCCTCCCCCATCTCCAGCGGCAGAGAATGGTGGCCTACTTGGTGGCCGTGAGGTACATGACTAGGTTGCTGTCCTTCTGCATGATAAGTTGGTAGTTGCCGCTGGGAGAGCGCAGCTCATCGCCCTTATTCAGCTGCTCCCCCGTCTCCAGCGGCAGAGAATGGTGGCCTACTTGGTGGCCGTGAGGTACATGACTAGGTTGCTGTCCTTCTGCATGATAAGTCGGTAGTTGCCGCTGGGAGAGCGCAGCTCATCGCCCTTATTCAGCTGCTCCCCCGTCTCCAGTGGCAGAGAATGGTGGCCTACTTGGTGGCCGTGAGGTACATGACTAGGTTGCCGTCCTTCTGCATGATGAGTCGGTAGTTGCCGCTGGGAGAGCGCAGCTCATCGCCCTTATTCAGCTCCTCCCCCGTCTCCAGCGGCAGAGAATGGTGGCCTACTTGGTGGCCGTGAGGTACATGACTAGGTTGCCGTCCTTCTGCATGATGAGTCGGTAGTTGCCGCTGGGAGAGTGCAGCTCATCGCCCTTATTCAGCTCCTCCCCCGTCTCCAGCGGCAGAGAATGGTGGCCTACTTGGTGGCCGTGAGGTACATGACTAGGTTGCCGTCCTTCTGCATGATGAGTCGGTAGTTGCCGCTGGGAGAGCGCAGCTCATCGCCCTTATTCAGCTCCTCCCCCGTCTCCAGCGGCAGAGAATGGTGGCCTACTTGGTGGCCATGAGGTACATGACTAGGTTGCTGTCCTTCTGCATGATGAGTCGGTAGTTGCCGCTGGGAGAGCGCAGCTCATCGCCCTTATTCAGCTCCTCCCCCGTCTCCAGCGGCAGAGAATGGTGGCCTACTTGGTGGCCGTGAGGTACATGACTAGGTTGCCATCCTTCTGCATGATGAGTCGGTAGTTGCCGCTGGGAGAGCGCAGCTCATCGCCCTTATTCAGCTGCTCCCCCGTCTCCAGCAGCAGAGAATGGTGGCCTACTTGGTGGCCGTGAGGTACATGACTAGGTTGCCGTCCTTCTGCATGATGAGTCGGTAGTTGCCGCTGGGAGAGCGCAGCTCATCGCCCTTATTCAGCTGCTCCCCCGTCTCCAGCGGCAGAGAATGGTGGCCTACTTGGTGGCCATGAGGTACATGACTAGGTTGCTGTCCTTCTGCATGATGAGTCGGTAGTTGCCGCTGGGAGAGCGCAGCTCATCGCCCTTATTCAGCTCCTCCCCCGTCTCCAGCGGCAGAGAATGGTGGCCTACTTGGTGGCCGTGAGGTACATGACTAGGTTGCCGTCCTTCTGCATGATGAGTCGGTAGTTGCCGCTGGGAGAGCGCAGCTCATCGCCCTTATTCAGCTGCTCCCCCGTCTCCAGCGGCAGAGAATGGTGGCCTACTTGGTGGCCGTGAGGTACATGACTAGGTTGCCGTCCTTCTGCATGATGAGTCGGTAGTTGCCGCTGGGAGAGCGCAGCTCATCGCCCTTATTCAGCTGCTCCCCTGTCTCCAGCGGCAGAGAATGGTGGCCTACTTGGTGGCCGTGAGGTACATGACTAGGTTGCCGTCCTTCTGCATGATGAGTCGGTAGTTGCCGCTGGGAGAGCGCAGCTCATCGCCCTTATTCAGCTCCTCCCCCATCTCCAGCGGCAGAGAATGGTGGCCTACTTGGTGGCCGTGAGGTACATGACTAGGTTGCCGTCCTTCTGCATGATGAGTCGGTAGTTGCCGCTGGGAGAGTGCAGCTCATCGCCCTTATTCAGCTGCTCCCCCGTCTCCAGCGGCAGAGAATGGTGGCCTACTTGGTGGCCGTGAGGTACATGACTAGGTTGCCGTCCTTCTGCATGATGAGTCGGTAGTTGCCGCTGGGAGAGCGCAGCTCATCGCCCTTATTCAGCTGCTCCCCCGTCTCCAGCGGCAGAGAATAGTGGCCTACTTGGTGGCCATGAGGTACATGACTAGGTTGCCATCCTTCTGCATGATGAGTCGGTAGTTGCCGCTGGGAGAGCGCAGCTCATCGCCCTTATTCAGCTGCTCCCCCGTCTCCAGCGGCAGAGAATGGTGGCCTACTTGGTGGCCGTGAGGTACATGACTAGGTTGCCGTCCTTCTGCATGATGAGTCGATAGTTGCCGCTGGGAGAGCGCAGCTCATCGCCCTTATTCAGCTGCTCCCCCGTCTCCAGCGGCAGAGAATGGTGGCCTACTTGGTGGCCGTGAGGTACATGACTAGGTTGCCGTCCTTCTGCATGATGAGTCGGTAGTTGCCGCTGGGAGAGCGCAGCTCATCGCCCTTATTCAGCTGCTCCCCCGTCTCCAGCGGCAGAGAATGGTGGCCTACTTGGTGGCCGTGAGGTACATGACTAGGTTGCCATCCTTCTGCATGATGAGTCGGTAGTTGCCGCTGGGAGAGCGCAGCTCATCGCCCTTATTCAGCTGCTCCCCCGTCTCCAGTGGCAGAGAATGGTGGCCTACTTGGTGGCCGTGAGGTACATGACTAGGTTGCCGTCCTCCTGCATGATGAGTCGGTAGTTGCCGCTGGGAGAGCGCAGCTCATCGCCCTTATTCAGCTGCTCCCCCGTCTCCAGCGGCAGAGAATGGTGGCCTACTTGGTGGCCGTGAGGTACATGACTAGGTTGCCATCCTTCTGCATGATGAGTCAGTAGTTGCCGCTGGGAGAGCGCAGCTCATCGCCCTTATTCAGCTGCTCCCCCGTCTCCAGCAGCAGAGAATGGTGGCCTACTTGGTGGCCGTGAGGTACATGACTAGGTTGCCGTCCTCCTGCATGATGAGTCGGTAGTTGCCGCTGGGAGAGCGCAGCTCATCGCCCTTATTCAGCTGCTCCCCCGTCTCCAGCGGCAGAGAATGGTGGCCTACTTGGTGGCCGTGAGGTACATTACTAGGTTGCCATCCTTCTGCATGATGAGTCGGTAGTTGCCGCTGGGAGAGCGCAGCTCATCGCCCTTATTCAGCTCCTCCCCCGTCTCCAGTGGCAGAGAATGGTAGCCTACTTGGTGGCCGTGAGGTACATGACTAGGTTGCCGTCCTTCTGCATGATGAGTTGGTAGTTGCCGCTGGGAGAGCGCAGCTCATCGCCCTTATTCAGCTGCTCCCCCGTCTCCAGCGGCAGAGAATGGTGGCCTACTTGGTGGCCGTGAGGTACATTACTAGGTTGCCTTCCTTCTGCATGATGAGTCGGTAGTTGCCGCCGCTGGGAGAGCGCAGCTCATCGCCCTTATTCAGCTACTCCCCCGTCTCCAGTGGCAGAGAATGGTGGCCTACTTGGTGGCCGTGAGGTACATTACTAGGTTGCCTTCCTTCTGCATGATGAGTTGGTAGTTGCCGCTGGGAGAGCGCAGCTCATCGCCCTTATTCAGCTACTCCCCCGTCTCCAGTGGCAGAGAATGGTGGCCTACTTGGTGGCCGTGAGGTACATTACTAGGTTGCCTTCCTTCTGCATGATGAGTCGGTAGTTGCCGCTGGGAGAGCGCAGCTCATCGCCCTTATTCAGCTACTCCCCCGTCTCCAGTGGCAGAGAATGGTGGCCTACTTGGTGGCCGTGAGGTACATTACTAGGTTGCCTTCCTTCTGCATGATGAGTTGGTAGTTGCCGCTGGGAGAGCGCAGCTCATCGCCCTTATTCAGCTACTCCCCCGTCTCCAGTGGCAGAGAATGGTGGCCTACTTGGTGGCCGTGAGGTACATTACTAGGTTGCCTTCCTTCTGCATGATGAGTCGGTAGTTGCCGCTGGGAGAGCGCAGCTCATCGCCCTTATTCAGCTACTCCCCCGTCTCCAGTGGCAGAGAATGGTGGCCTACTTGGTGGCCGTGAGGTACATTACTAGGTTGCCTTCCTTCTGCATGATGAGTTGGTAGTTGCCGCTGGGAGAGCGCAGCTCATTGCCCTTATTCAGCTACTCCCCCGTCTCCAGTGGCAGAGAATGGTGGCCTACTTGGTGGCCGTGAGGTACATTACTAGGTTGCCTTCCTTCTGCATGATGAGTCGGTAGTTGCCGCTGGGAGAGCGCAGCTCATCGCCCTTATTCAGCTACTCCCCCGTCTCCAGTGGCAGAGAATGGTGGCCTACTTGGTGGCCGTGAGGTACATTACTAGGTTGCCTTCCTTCTGCATGATGAGTCGGTAGTTGCCGCTGGGAGAGCGCAGCTCATCGCCCTTATTCAGCTACTCCCCCGTCTCCAGTGGCAGAGAATGGTGGCCTACTTGGTGGCCGTGAGGTACATGACTAGGTTGCCGTCCTTCTGCATGATGAGTCGGTAGTTGCCGCTGGGAGAGCGCAGCTCATCGCCATTATTCAGCTGCTCCCCCATCTCCAGCGCGCTACGAACTCAACATCACCAGCCCTCTTGCTCAGGCTAAATTCGGTAGAGTCTTGAATTTTAATGAACAATTGGGCTTGCGCAAGCGGAACGTTAGCGGAGCGGTAGCGCCAAGCCCCTCTTATCGAGCAACACAACCAATTGCAGCTTTCCCAAAGTTTGGCAGGCTGTAGCTCATCACACAGACATTGAAAAGTGCTGCAAAAAGGGTCAATCGACGCGCCGTGGTCGAATTGTGGGGGGGTCCTCTTTGGACAAAAATGTTTTAGTGCCTTATAAAAAAAGTTATTTCCAAAAAACTTTTTTTAAAAAATGTCCGGTGTCCGGGCACACACCGACCGACCGTCCGACCGACCATCCGTCCGCAGTGTTGCAGAACCTTTGGCAGCTTCTGGGGCAGAGATCTCAATGGTTCTAGGGAAAATCGGGCCAAAAAAGTATCAAGGCACCTCTATTTTGGGCATTTTCCGCGTTTTTTAGGTTGAAACATCAACTTTTTGGGTAAAAATTCAGTTTTTGGGGGGTTTTTTTTGCATGTTTTTCAATTCCAGCTCTATATTTATGCTTTTTACAGGGTTTTCGCCAATATAACAGCGCCATTTGGGTAATTTTGAACGTAGATTACGATGGTGGCACCCGTTTGCTTCTACTTGGTCTCCTTGGGCTTGCACGAGGCCATGGTTAACAAGCAGGCCATCACCAACTTCATCTCAAGGCATATTAAAGGGTTTTTGACCCAAATGATTGATCAAAAAACATATTTGTGCATTTTGTTTTGTGCAGTTATCGAATTCATTGCTGCAAATTTTGTCTTCAATGCATTTTCTAGAAGGGGAGCTTTTTCACACCAAAGATGAGGCAGGCTGTAATGAGGAAACATGAGCGGGATTATTTGGTACAACCACAGCTATAGCGATACTGCTTATTGCTGATGATGATACCCTTGATGGGAAATGTACCAGTCATTATCACTATTTAAAAACCACGAAACCAATTTTAACCTTATCCTGATTAAGCTATTTTTGAGGCTTAGCTACCTATAGCGTAGGAAGACTAAAGCTTAGACGCTTTTGGGGGTGAGTATGTGGCTGGATTGTTGGGGCCTCAATGGGACTGAGAAAGAGTGACATCCTTCAGCTCCCACCTGCTCAATGGCTTGGGCAGGAAGAAGGGCTTGGGAGGAGATTCTGGACTCTCAGTGGCTTTGGGCTTGGCAGGCTGCACCCCGGTGCGAGTGATCCAGTGCTGCAGCATCGCCGGCAACTCACCATGGACTGGCGGAGCTGCAAGCAGAAAAAGCTCTTTTAGCCAAGGCTTCAGCCCAATTAGGCAGATCAGTTCGTGATCAAAATAATTCAATTTTTTTTGAAAGCTTGACAGCGAACACCTAATCGGTAATTCTGGGTAATCTCCGATTACCGATAGTGACTAGGAGACGCCAAAAGGCTGATAATTTTATGATGTTCTCATCTCCTTCAGTCATAGTTTGGAATGTGACAAAGAAGCAGTGTACTCGAAAGGAGGCAAGCGAGGCATAGCAGCAGAAGCAGAGGCATGGCCTTAGTTGATTGGTGTCGTTGAGTTTGATACAAGAAAGAAGCTTCGTGTGATGGAATGACTGGAGCCTCTATTCCGACCTGCCTGTGCGCATAATGACCTTCGTTAATCTAATAAGCCCGCCTAACCTTTCCTGGCTTCTTCATGACGCATGTGAGAAAGAGAAAGATTGAAAATGCTTTTTTATTTTGCTGCTGCAAAAAATATAATTGGTTTATAGGGAACCTGCTCATCTGAGTCATTTCTCAAAAAAGATGAATCTCAAAAAGATTAAATGATGAATTTCTACTGCCGGTGTGCTCTCAGTTTGCTCATGCCAAAAGCCCTCCAGAATTCCCAACTTTTGGCTCGCTGAGATTAGCGTTTGAGGAAGCAACCTGCCTGGGCAGCAACAACAAAGAAAAATCCCTCCTGGCTAAGAGGCTCTGTCTGTAAGATTAGAGAAATGTAAAATGGGTCGTGGAAACGTGTTTTGAGCTGAGTACAGGGGATGAAGGTCTAAGGTATGGCATTTGGGCCAATGAAAACCGTTTGGCCAATTTGCTTTCCCACCCAAGATATGGCACATTTTAACAACAACAGGCAACAAATAAGGCATTTGAACAAACATTCTAAATTTGAACACCAAATCCAAAGCAACAGTCAAACGCAGGCAAAACACCGAATATCATACGCGTCTCCATATCTACAGACAGTAAATAACGCCAACAGATTTAAGGCATCAATTTATGATTCGTTATTCTGTGATTGTAAAACATAAAACAGCGCTGTCGTGGTCTTGACTTGCCAAACGTAGACGGCCGAATTATTGAGCTCGCCTCAATTCGGCCGTTTGGCATTCTGGAAACCAAATATTTCCACTTTTTGTTCTGTATGCCAGTATATAAAGCTTGATGTGTACATTGGTACATTGGTACATAGGTGTGACCATTGGTGTATCCAATATTTCAAATTTTAATTCCTACCTGTATAACTAATCACGTCCCAATAAAAAGCTTACACTTGATGAGGTTAGCAGGGGGCCTATGCTGGAGATTCCTCCTCCTCCTCTTCGTCTTCCGTAAGCTTGGCGCAGCACCACATGCATGCGACGAGTCCAACAAATGCACTGGTAACTCTGCAACAAACCCATAAAGGTGTACATTCACATCCATGAATGATAGAACGATGTCTTTTTTAAAATGATTAGAAAAATTTTTAAAATTTTTTTTGAAAATGATAAAAATGATGAATTGATAAGAGTTTAGAAATGAAACGCGAGGACGACGGTGATGACGTCATTGCGGCCTCCGGAGCCTCCTCCGTAGACACTCCCGCTGCCATAGGAACCGCCTCCGTAATAGCCACCTCCTTTTGCATTCACAGTAGCTGTCCAGAGTGCAGATGCGTGGCATAGACAGAGCAGAATGGGCATCAATTTGCTTTGGCCTTTTTGTCACAACCCCAGTTTAGGCTGACGTGTCTGGCTGTCCATATAGTCGCTCAGGCTGAGTCATGAGGTTTTTTCTGCCAGTGCCAACGTGTGTACATACGCGCATGGGTGTCCACTCGATTATGACGTCATCGTTAGCAGTGGAGGTTGCGCAGTTCACTTTTTGCTCTCTGAAACTTTTTTGAGGAGCAAAGGACAGACCAATTGGAGAGCCGATTTGAAGCAGGTATTTAGAAGCAGGCCCGAGTGTCACATAACATAAAAAAACATATTAAAAAAAGATGATTAAAGACTCAATTTTTTATTCAAAACTGCTTTGCGACCGTACATAGACATGATCTTTACTAGCCTTCATATTTATTCCAACATTTTAGAAAAATTCAGGCGTAAGGCGGATCGCTTTCACTTCTGTTTAGTGCGAATAGGGAATAGAATGGTAATAAGAAAGCTTTGGGGCTATGTCGTAGGTTGAGGTACTTTGTTGATGTGAAAATATGAGTGTATTGGAATGAATGTAAATGAAAAGAGGTTCAGAAATTGGGCAGGCCGCCAAAAGATCTGCCGCTGACTATCTCTACCGATTCCAAGCTCCGTTTTTCATACAATTTACTTCACATCGTCCTTCTTTCTTCCTGTCTTGGTAGTTATTGCAGCCTGGCACGCAGCTACAATTTTATGCCAATTTTGTCTCACTTTGTAAGATCATCAAATGCTGTAAAGATGTACCACATAATTACTCAAATAGAGCCTAACCCTGAAACTAAAACAGCTTAGTTATAATAAGAATTATAGAAACGAACGTCTTCAAAACATTTTGCCAAACAAATTTTATTTACTTTTACATGTTTCCAGAAAGCCCCCTTTTGCGACATGCATCAGTCGATAAGTTGAATCATTGACACCGACAGAAGTCTTCAAATTTTGCCAACGATTGAATAAATGTAAAAAGTAAGGTCGATTTTTGCAGTCGCTGAAACTTCTCAAAAAGCTCTCTGAAATGACAAACCGCAAAAGTAATCATAAATCTGGCTAAAATATTCAGCAACAATCTTTACTATCTAGGGTCGTCGTTTCTGCCGAGAGGCAAGCCTTTGCAGTCGTAGTCTCTTGTACAGCTGCGCCAGATTTCGCAGTGGCTGGTGCAAGCGGAGACTGCTGCAAAGTAGAGCCAGTAGAGGTTGGTCTTTCGCATCTTTTCCTGCTCTTGTCGGCTAGTGAAGAATGAAGCGTGGCATTAGAGTAAAATTGCGGATTCAAGGAACAACTCGTGGGAAAACAACCGGCCAAAGTTTCTTCTGTAAAATAAGCTTGTCTTAAATTTCTGTTTCAAAGGGTTTCTACAATTTTTGAGGTTGGATTGACCCTGAAATTTTTTAAAAACATTGATGTAAAAAATATATAAACGGGTGAAAAAGGTGTGATAAATGAAAAAAAGCTTTCATTGGAGTTGTTTTGAGATTTTCGGCTGTCTCCTAGAACCCCCCCCCCCCAAGACTTACACCCCCCAAACTTACACCCCCCCCAAGAATTACACCCCCCCCAAGATTTACACCCCCCCCCCCCCCAAGGCATATATATTGAAAATTTTTTTATTGCCTTAACATACTTCTCTTTACATATCTCGAAGTTTAAACTCACGGAATTTTCATGTAGATGATTAAATACCTACTTTTTTACTGAGTCTATACCTAGTTAGTCTATACCGTGTTCGTCATGCTACTAGTTAGTCTGCCTACTATGAGGAGTAGTACTAGGATACTGTTTACGGCAACCCCTTAGGCTTAGTCAAAATGCGCGAATACTGTGGCAGTACCTACTAGTTGCTTAGGAGCCATGGTCCATACTGTGGCAGTACCTACAGGGCCGGTACCGAAATATCTGTGATTTTAAAAATGCGCGTATTTTCTTCACCCCAAAGGCCATCGCAGTGGTTCGGAACATGAAGGAAGGGTTCATAGGTCTTACCAGATCCTTTCAACGTTCGGATCTAGTCCAGAGAATGCCACTATAGCTGTCGACTGCCACCAAGGCCACCAAATACCAGCATCAAATGATTATGCGGACACCACTTGTCCTTCTCAGCCCCTCATCCAGGGGTCTGCCTGCCCTCCACCCCCCAGCTCCCCTGCCCTCACTCCAATTGACTTTACCTTCTGAGACACCCTCCAGACCTGGACCTACCCCAATCCGCACAAGAACATCCATGAGCTGAAGGATGCACAGCTGCTGGAGTGGGACGCCCTCCCATCATCAATGCTCCTACCCACCTCCACAAAGTGATTGAGGCTGAAGCTGAAGGTGGATACATAGAGTGACTTGGGAGAATTTTAGTTTTTAATGTCCCTTTCAAATCCCTTTCATACTGCCCTTTCAAATCAAAAAGGTACCCCTATTCAATCAGAAAAACAATGCAAAACAAAATCACAGATATTTCGGTACCGGCCCTGTACTACATGGACTAACTACTAGGTACTGCCACAGTGAAAGGACGAGCCTTTTAGTTTTTGTGTTGGCTACGCCCTATATAGCGGTATAGACTAACTAGTAGCATGACGAACACGGTATAGACTAACTATGTTTCAAAAAAAGTAGGTATTTAGTTGTTTAGAAGAAAATTCCTTGAGTTTAAATTTGAGATATGTACAGAGAAGCATTTTGAGCTAATAAAAATTTTTTCAATAAATACCTTTTGGGGGGGGGGTGTAATTCTTGGGGGGTGGGTGTAAGTCTTGGGGGGGGGTTTCTAGGAGTCAGCCATGAGGCCATGTCTTTAATAAATGCATTTTTCTTTTCATTTTCCGTTCGATTATCACCTTGCTGTCTTGCACCACTGAACGAATTTATGGTCGCCTTGATTGTTCAGACATTTCATTTGCGGGCTTAGAGCATGATGAAATGCCATGGCACCCTGACGAAATTGACACCTTGGAGGATGAGTAATCCTTGCTAGCTACTCCGTGATGGAACCATGTCATATGGGATTTTCTGGAATGATCTGAGGCACTAGTTTCATTAGCTGCGGAATTAATTCTTTTTCAAGGTCCATCAGGGCCTAATGCACTGGCTTTGTTGGCTGCAAAGTAAAGGAGCCCGGCCTCATTAGATGAGAATAAAGCAGAATAGGCAGTAGCTTGGCGTGACCTTAAACTATGCCTACTTAAATTTTGACTAGTTCCCGAACAGTCGGTTAATGTTGACGCAGTTTGCGCAACATTTATGGTAATGTCAGTGGAGCACAGTTAAAGGAGCTTTTAAATGTGTAATTATAGCAATGATTGGTTTACCCAGTACGCCAAACGCATGGTAACATGAAAATTACAGCAAAGTTGATGCAGAGCGATGCTCAGTATGCTCTGCTCTTTTCTTAAATCCCTATTTTTTTATCAGTGACCTGTTTTGCAACAAGTTACAGTCCGGGGTACAGGTTCACGGTGGGGGCTCGAGAGACCTTGGGCTTAGCCAAAGTGGAGGGAGTATTGGCTAAGCTCGGCGTAGTCATCTAGATCTAGCTGGCTCTCCTCGCTTTCCCAGTCTTTTGAAAGCTCGAAGCCGCCGGAGGCTTTCTCGTCTTGCTCAGTGGCTGCTTCCATGGCTGTCTCCTCTACTCCATCTGCAACAGTGATCAGCTCACAACAGCGTTCAAGAATTGGCCAAGCTGCTCGCCTGCGGGGTAGGGGCGGTAGTGGCGGTAGACCAGCGGCTGCTGGCCTGGCCTATAAACTAGACTAGTCATGGCCTATTTGGATAGGGTAATGCCGGAAGGGGTAGGAAGTCTTTGCCCAGCCCCAGAGACAAAAACTTTACCAGAGAAAAAAGCTTCCACCCCTTCCGATAGAAACCTCTTGACCTATCGGAAGAGGTTGGAAGTCTTTGCCACCCCGCCAACTCTTTGCCAACTTCCACCCCTTTGGATAGAACAAGAA
>JASANA010000280.1:0-15674 GCA_030248095.1 Ptycholaimellus sp. GST1_10
TTTCAATATTTGAACTTGAAGTTGAATTTGAAAATGCAGTGTAAAAAAGCAAAATGTCAGCAATGATATTTTCGAGTGGATTAAGAATTGATAGTGAGTTGCTATAAAAACGCTCCATTTTATAAGCGATTGCCAAATGAGTGCTGGCCAGATTCTCCATCTCCAAGGTTGAAGGCGTCCCTTTTGTCTGTTCTTGGCGGGTCTTTGATGTCTCGATTGTCGAGCTGAGACTTCGTGGAGTGGATCCGGACAAAGCCAGATTGCCTAGCTGGAGGCCACTGCTCTGGGTAGCTATTCCCATAGGCTGAACGCTAGACTGCTCAGAGTTTGTCATCGAAAGTTGATTGGCGTCCATGCCACTCAA
This sequence comes from Ptycholaimellus sp. GST1_10, assembly GCA_030248095.1. Lineage (NCBI taxonomy): Eukaryota > Metazoa > Nematoda > Chromadorea > Chromadorida > Chromadoridae > Ptycholaimellus > Ptycholaimellus sp. GST1_10. The sequence goes on from JASANA010000280.1 coordinate 365, forward strand.
CGAAGGCTTGCCTGTTGCTTCCTTTCCGCTCAGTGTAGCCTCAGCACTGCTGGTAGATGGTGCTTGAAGCTTCTTTGTAACCAGGACGGAGGTGGAGGTTTTGATGTCGTCTTGCGATGTGGCTGTCAGCGCTAGTGGCACTGAACTTGCTCCTGCCCCTTCGGAAGTCGATCCATTTTTGCTGCTAAGCCCTTTATTGTACGCTGTCGATTTTGAGGTGATGCTCCCATCGACTGTGGAAAGAAATTCGGGTCTTGACACTGCTTGACTTAATGCGGACGTGTTTTGGACTAATGGAGCAAAGGTTGTAGAATTTTGGAAGGTAGAAACGCTCTGTTCGAAAGTTGTGGCAGGTGTGTTGGCTGAAGCAGTCTGCGGGTTTGCTGATGGAGCTGTGCTGGACCGGATTGTTACCCGGGCTGGGGATTGGCGACTTGTCTCTGAAATAGAGGTATTGTGGATTGAAATTGGCGTTGGCGATTGACGAATTGTTGAAAGAGTTGATATTTCAGGAGCTGATGGCAGAGTTGATGTTAGATAGATCATCGGTGGAATGGAAGAATGGTGAGTCGCGAATTCCGACGAGCTTTCATGCCATGTTTTTGAAGTAGTGGTCTGGGGTGGTTTTGTTTGAACAGTTTCGATTGATGTTAGCGTCGTGGTTTGCTGAGGAACGTTTGATGTTGTGGTTTTCATTACTGAAGGGGAAGTTGAGGATTCATAAATCAAAAATCCCGAAGTACTTTCATGGACCGCTGCTAGAGTGGTTTGAGATGGTGTTTTCTGTGAGGATTCGCTTGTTTTCAGTGCCGATCTTTCGCGTAGGTCTGTCGAAGTTGAATATTGCTGAACCAACTCTGCTGATATGCTTTTAAGGTCTGTAGGTCGATTTGAGAATGAATTAATCGAAGAAACCGTCGAAGTTTCGTTGACAGTGTTTGGAGTCTTCATTTGCTGGGATGACGTTTCCTGGGCTGTTTGAACTGTTGTCAGAGTCGAGATTCGAATTTGGTCGGTTGAAGTTGAGGATTGCGGGATATTTTCTTGTTTAGTGGTTGTATGGATTTCTGTTGTGGTTCGTTGGGAAGACGTTTCTATGGTTGTTTGAACTGCTGCCAGAGTCGAGATTCGATTTTGGTTGTTTGAAGTTGAGGATTGGTGGACATTTTTCAATTCAGTGGTTGTTTGATGGACTTCTGTGGTGGTTTTAGCGACTGTAGGTCGGATCGAGGGTTCAAAAAACAAAGTCCTCGTTGAACTTTCAGTGACGGTTGGTGGAACCGTTGTCTGGGATAATGTTTGAGATTTATTTTGGCTTGTGGTTTGATTTTGATCCGCGGAAGCTGTAGATTGCTGATGCGTTACTGTCGTTGTGGTTTCAAGGAAAGTGGGGCGAATCGAGGATTCGGGGATCAAGAATTTAGTCGAGCTTGTTCGGATCGTCAGTGGAGCAGCTGTTATTGGAGACGAAGTTCCCCGTAACGTCGTTGGAGCAGTGGAGGGCTGAGATGGGGTGGGTGTCGAGGTTTCATGAATCGGGAACGCTTTTGACGTTGTCTGAACCGACGATCGGGTTGTGGTTTCGCCAACTGCCGGAGTCTTAGTTGTCATTGCTGTAGTCATGCCAGCTATTAACAACAAAATTGTGACTGGCGAATCGCAAGATAGCATATTGGCCTCGCGCAAATGTAGCAAAGTGGAGTGTCAGCTCCCACACCCTCATTTGGACACAGGTGTCATTTTTGTGTTCCCACCAAAAACTGACTATTCTCGGATATTGCCGAGAGATGCACAGTCTCATCGAAATTGGGGCCGTGCGAGCGGAGCGGAAGCACGGTCCCCTCTTAGCCAAGGACCAACCCTATTACGGATTTTGAAAATATGATTGCCAGCCAAATATTCCATGGGCAGTTTACAGAGCTGCGAGTAGGCTCAATGGACGCAGCAAACACAGAGCTTTAATCAAAAAAAAAGTTTGCCAAATTTGGTTGAGAATTGGGCAAGTTATGGCCAAAACACTGTTTAAAAAGTGTCCATCCGTTATCCGTCTGCCGTCTGCCGTCCGCGGTACGTTCTGTTCGGGAGGCATACTGGCAGGGTCTGGGGCTCCAGTCTCAACGTCACTAAAGTATATCGACCTTGGAGGGTGCCATGGTGGGTCCAGAATTTGGATTTTTGAGATCGACAGAGAAAAAAACTCCTGAAAAATGTTGTTTCAAAGCCAAAAAACAAAATCCAAGAACTGTAATTTGTTTTATGCTCGAACAGTTTTCGCCTGTTTTCCAACAGAGATTGGACGGCCTATTTTTCACTTTGGAAAATCTTTTCCGGAAAAATCATTTGCTAAAATCATTGTTCCCTTTCACTTGGCCTTATTTTTAATTTATGTCAGTTTGCGCATCTTTTGGCGTTGCCAATCGGCCAGGCACCTGCCCAGACCGTCTCCAACTTTCCCATGCGAGAAAATAGATGAAGAGGGCGGAAGGCCACACCGCCGAGGTTGACTGGAGGGCTTGTGGTGTGGCTTGGGTCGGGCGAGGTAAGTAGGGTGGAAGAGGAAGCGAGGAGGCGGCAGGTGGCCCGCTGCTGCACCGGTGGTGGCCAGTACTCCATTTGACCTAAAAGCCAAACTCAGAGATTAGCCCAGTCTCTTACTTCTCCACTTCCCCTCATCGTTTACCATGTTCAAGGACCGACCTTCAATTGCAAGCATTTCACATTCATCTATCCAGCCCAACTGGTTCTTAGAAGTTGTTATTTCCTGACTATGAGCTGATGATATTTTTTGTCAGCTAAGGCTATTCATGCTTAGGTTGCCCGCGTGTTCACAGAGCGGATTTGCTGGCCTACTCAGCCGATTCAAAATAAAATTCTGCTGGCTGAAAATAGTGAAATTCTTAAAAAACTCTTAAAAACTCACCAAGACTAAACTCAGATGTCTTACCTGGCATGGGAAACTGGCAGAGGGGGCTGGCCCAGGCTGTCTTGGTAAAGTCCTGGAGGCGGCGGGAATCGGCAAAGACGACGGCCGCATTCTCCTCCCCGTCCTCGAAGCCGCTGCTGCTGCCCCAGTCGTTGGGCTCCCCGTCCTCCCAGTCGCAGACCCCGTCCACCCAGGCAGCCACTGTTCATCCTCTCAGCCCTCAGACCAGCTGCTGTAAAGACAAAGGCTGGCAAACGAGGAATCTGACTGCCGTTGCCCAGCCGCCAGTACCAGCCAGTGTCCAGCGCAGTTTGCCCCGGCTCCTGGTAGAGACTGAGCCAGAACCTGTCCGTGCTCTGCAAAAGTCCTTTCTTGCCGATCTGAGTCTTGGGCTGGGGTGTGAGCGGAGCAGAAGGCTGCGATCCTGAGTGAGGAAGATGGGCCAACGTCGGCGTAAATGTTCTCGGCGATGTGGCGGAAGAGGCCGGGCTGGTGAGGGGCGGCCAGGGAGCCGTTGAGGCTGGCACAGAAGCTCGGCGCCTCTGCCTCCTGCAGCCAGTCGTGGCTGAGATGCCCGGTCCAGCAGTGGCCGGCAGCCTGCACACTGCGCCCGTCCGCCAGGCACTGGCCCAGCCCTGCAGTCCCCTTTCAAGGCTGCTGAGGTGATGAAAATCTGCGCTCACCGTCCAGCGGGAACTGGCAGAGTGGGCCGTTGAGGATGCTGCTCCTTTGGTCCTTCAGTTTTACTTTGAGAATGGCAAAGTTCAGCGTGTCGTCCTCGTTGTTGTCTGCGTCGTCCGGGTGCCCGGATCGCCAGGCATCGGCGGCAGGGTCCACTGGCCAGTGCAAGCGATGCATTGAAGGGGAAAGGACAGGTGCAAGAGGCCTCATACGGGCTTTCCTGCTGTTGTTGGGCAGATGCCAGAACCAGCCGTCACTGGGGTTCTGTTGACCATCTTCCTGGCGGAGATTGAGCCAGAACTTGTTGCTGGTCTGAGAAAGGCTACGTTTTGAAGGAATAGAGAAAGGAGGGGAGGGGAAGAACGTTGAAGGCCATGCTCTGCCAGAGCAGGTCCAGGAGGCCTGGTTGGTAGGGCGCGGCCAGGAAGCCGTTGAGGCTGGAGCAGAAGAGCTCGGCCTCAGCAAACGAGAGCCAAGCGTCACTCAGCCAGCCACTCCAGCAGTAGCCATAGGCCACCACCCTGCGCTCCTCCGCCAAGCACTGCTCCAGGCCTGCAGCTGAGTTGACATTGTTTGTAAGTTTTGCATCAAGCACTAAGATGCCGCATGGTGGAAAGCGGTCCTGAGGGAAAGGAAAGGTTTGGAAAGGTTTTTCTCAAATGAGAAGTATCAATACCAGGTTTTCGAAGCAATTTATAATGGAGGGGCCTTCCTGAGACGCTCTATATTAATTTTCAATCATTACAATAAATACATAAAGCCGCTAGACCTCAGGGTATGAGATGTTGTAGTTGTTGAAACTGGGGCAGGCTGGGGGGAGGGGGTTGGGTGGGTGAGAGTTCCTTTGACACCATAACCGGCCCTAAGGCCCATATCAAGACAAATCAATCACCTATAAAAACCCGGTCATATGATGTATAGAAAATGAGAAAATGAGTGTTAGATTTGCCCCCGGCTGGCCACCTGTTTAACATCATCGCCGAACACACAAAAGAGGAAAGTCATTTTAATGCAGAATTAAAAGAATTGGAATTAAACTAGGGAGTATTAGGAAGGCCTCTGCTTTTAAGAGGGGTTTTCTGTAAGGGTCCAGAAACTCAACAATCAAATTTTACTCGGATTTTTGAAAGTTGGTCTCAATCGATGGGCTATATCATCGGATACTTGGCCCTGAAAACCGTTTTCAAAATTTCAGCTTTGTATAAGAGATATGGCCACTTTTGTGAAATGAGGTCCAAAAATGGCCCGAAATTCCGATTTTTGACATAAACTTTTTCAAATAGGCATAGCTTGGGGTAGGAGCCACCAAAATCAAAAATTCAAAAGCTCACCTGTTTCTGAACATTTAGGCAATGTTTTTAAATCCCATTGACCTAAAGCGGCATGATTTGGAGGGCTGTTAGAAAGGTATAAACCAAAAATTGACCAAATCTGAAATGTTCAAATTTTGTACATTTTGGTCATTTTCTCCAGATTTTAAGTCAAAAGTCACCCTTTTTACGCAATTTTGACGAATTTTGGATCTAGGGGCACCTGTCTTTTACCCATATTGATTAGCCGAATCCAAATCCATCACTCCAAAGTTGATGATGTCTAGACCCAGCCCTATGTTATAACATAGGGCAATTTGGATGCTACACAATTTTTGCGCGGCCGACGGCCGCCTGCCGCGGAGGGCAGGGCAGTCAGAGCTCCGGAGGCCGGAGGGCATGGGTGCGGAGGCCCCGGAGCGTAGCCTAGCATACGAAGTATGCTAGGCGAAGCGTAGGGGCCGTAGCACCCGTGCCCGGAGGCCGGAGGAGCTCTGGCGCCCTGCCCGAAGCGGCGGGCGGCCAAGGCCAGCTTAACCAGTTACCCCATTTTTGCGTCCGTCTGTCCGCATATATATATATATATATATATATATATATATATATGTCTGTGCCGGGCCCGGCCTCCGCGGTTTTTCAACCAAATTGGCTGATTTTTTGCATGAAAGTCCGCCTGGGTGGTATCTCCAGGCCATTTTTTGGGCTTGACGTAATTTTTCGATTTTCGCCCAAAACTCAATTTTTTGATGTTTCAAAACACTAAAAATCGTAAATCACTGGTTTTTCCATGAAAGTGGCTGAAATTTTGCATGAGAGTCCGCCTTGGTGATGCCTTGGCACCATTATTAGGGCTTTGCGAAATTTTTTAATTTTTACCCAAAACTCAATTTTTTGATGTTTCAAAATACGAAAAATCGTAAATCACTGGTTTTTCAATGAATTTTGTTGAATTTTGGCAGGTACGTTTGTCTAAGTAATATCTTGAAGCTGACCAGACGAAATTTTGAAATATTTATTATTTATTGATTTATGGTCAAAAACCCAAAATCTTGATGTTTCAAAAATTTGAACATTCATAAGTCCATGGTTTTTCAATGAAATTAGCTGATTTTTGGTATGTACGTCCGTGAAAGTAATATCTTAAAGCTGGCAAAATGAATTTTCGAAATAATTAGTATTTCTTGATTTAAGAAGAAGCCAAAATCTTGATGTTTCAAAAATCGAAACATGTATAATTCACTGAAATCTGTTGAATTTTGACATGCATTTTCATCTAGGTGGTGTCTTGAGGTGAGGCCGCGCATCTTGGCAACCGCCGAGAATACCTTGTTGCTGTAAAAAACTTCCTATTCTTTAGGATTTAATTTTGAGCCAATTTCCTTTTAAGGCTAAGTTACTCCAGCCCTATGGCAGGTAACCATGCAGAAAAACCACTGGTTACTTCAAATTTTTGCTCCAAAATGCCCCAGATTTGAGAGCAAGTCCGAATTTTGCCCTATGCTATAACATAGGCAAAAACTGGTCAAAAATGGTTTTGTCTTAAAATTTGATTCCAATGCCCAAAATTCAAAATATGGACTCAGATACATCCAAAAATAATATTTTTTAGCCATTTTTTTAAAATTGGAGAATTTCAGCCATTTGAGTTTGTGGTAATTTTTGACCAAAATTAGACCAAATTTGACTGCATGAAGATTTTTGTTTAAACAAAAAGTCACAGCAAAATATGCAACCGGTGTGGGTGTGACTAAGCGCAAGATACAATCAAGAACAGTATACGAGTTTGGTGACCGGTAAAATCATTGGGGGGGATTCTGGTCATTGAGCCATGCGTTTTGACCAATGTTTGGGTTTTCCATTATATGCAATTTTCATCGCCTACTGGAAAGTTTGAGCCAAAAGAAGCAACCAGGGGTGGGGCTAGTGGCCGTCAACATTGTAGCTGGGGTGCTACTGGCGGGTAGAGCTATAGTAGTGGGTGGTTTGCTTGTAGTCGTGATTTCTGCACAGGTAGGCTCCAGCAAGTGAGCACCCGCAAGCTCCACGGGGAGTACTTCCGGATCGCCTGATTTCAATCCATTTGCTTCGGGCTGGCCAAGCCTTTGTTGGAAGGGCACTTAACCAGGGATGCGGAACTGGCAAAAGGGATGGCTGGATGCGGTGCGGTCGTTCAGTCCTCCTAAGCTGGGGTCAAAGCGAGCTGTGTTTTGTGTGTTATCCTCCACGACGTCACCCCCATCGTCCGGCTGTCCGTCCTGCCACTGACACACGCCGTCCACCCGCCCAGCAACTGCATGTCAACCATCTTCTTTCATCCAGCCATAGGAAGTGTTGGGAAAGGGCCAGCATTGAGAAGAAACAAAGGTTTTGGGTGAAAAGAAGTAACAGGGCGCTTGAGTTCCGTTGGGCAGATGCCAGGTCCAGCCCAGATCCGGTCTTGCTTGGTCCGCCTCCTGACGCAGGCTGAGCCAGTGGGCCTTTACAGGAGTTAAGAATTGAGGACTAGGCTAAAAAGGTGAGCCAGGGAACATCAATGAGGTCTTGGGTGACGTAGGCGAGAAGGCCGGGCTGGTATGGCGAGGCTAGAAAGCCATCAAGGCCGAGGCAAAATCTATGGGCATTGTTGAAGTTCATTGTTCTAGCTGACAACTGCCCAATCCAGCAGTAGCCAGCCACGCGATGACTTCGACTGTCCGCCAGACACTCCGCCATCCCTGCGATTCAGCCTCACGCCCTCATATTTGGTGCCATTTATGAGGATGAGCCGTAGTTGGGCTGGCGCGAGGGAGCAAAGCGAACCGTCAGCGCCCAGCCCCTCTTTTCGACCTGGGTATACGTTTTGAGGGTTATTGCTAGATCTTTATTTTGATAAGGCTCTAGCTCGTCACAGGGAGCTTCAATCTTTCTAATTCTTTTTGCATTGGAAAGAGCATCATCAAATTGACCAAAACTCACGAGAAATTGCTGAAAAGTTGCAGAATTGTAGTAAAATTTGCAAAAAACCATTTGTCCGAACTCCTCCTTCTCCTTCTTCTTCTTCTCCGCATCTATTCAATGGACGATAGTAGGTATTCATTTCTTCCCCCACTCATCCCCCCGGGTCCTTGGACCTCATGTATTGACTTTTATTCATAAGTCTTCAGTTAAACAACAACGCATATGCACCAGTGGCGTAGTGGTCTAAGTGAATGAACAGCTGGTTGAATCTGGGAGGTTCGAATCCTTCTTTGGCAATTATTATATTTTGGAAATTTTAAGTTGAGAAAACAACTGGTACCATCGGCAGGTCAAAATTATATCTCTTTTTTCCCAAAATCGATTGCCCTAAGTATAAATCATGAAAATTTCATAAAAATATGTTAGTTTGCCAATAAATTTTTATTGTATTTTTGATTTTCGAATCTTTTCTCTTTGTTATATTTTTTAAATAATTTTGTTTTTTATTTATTATTTATTTTTTTATCCAATAATATCTTAATTTATTTTCGATTCTTTTATGTTTGTTATATTTTTTAATGAGTTTATTTTTTGACCGCGGAGCGGCCCGAAGGGCCGCTCATCGGTCTATAGAGGTTACTCAACTTTTGTCCTCATATATATATATATATATATATATATATATATTTCTGGAAATGCTGGGAACGGGCGAATTCTCAACGGATTGGGACAAACTTTTTTTTCCCTGAAAGGTAATGCTATTTTAGGAAGATCTGGAGGGGTAGACCCGGAATTTGAGCATTTGAAACATTACTTTTCTGGGTAGAAATGTTGAAAATTTGGGTATGCTGTAAAATGCTCAATTCTCAACGGATTTTGACAAACTTTTTTTTCCCTGAAAGGTAATGATATTTTAGGAAGATCTGGATGGGTGCAACCGGTTTCCGAGCATTTGAAACATTACTTTTTTGGGTAGAAATGTTGAAAATTTGGGTATGCTGTAAAATGCTCAATTCCCAACAGATTTTGACAAAATTTTTTTTTCCTGAAAGGTAATGATATTTTAGGAAGATCTGGATGGATGGAACCGGTTTCCAAGCATTTGAAACATTACTTTTTTGGGTAGAAAGGTTGAAAATTTGGGTATGCTGTAAAATGCTCAATTCCCAACGGATTTTGACAAACTTTTTTTTTCCTGAAAGGTAAAGATATTTTAGGAAGATCTGGAGGGGTGAAACCGGTTTCCGAGCATTTGAAACATTATTTTTTTGGGTAGAACGGTTGAAAAATGGGGTTTGTTGAGAAATGGCGAAATCTCAACTTATTTGGACAAACTTTTTTTCCCGAAAGGTAGTCAAATTTAGTAGGTAGTCAAAGGTAGTCATAGGCATGGAATTGTAAGCTGCCAAGGAAGTTGTGGGCTGTGAAGCTCCGCGGTCACCTATTGCGCTCTGTGCCATATACTTGTTTTTATTATTTTTTCATATGTTATAAAATAATATAAATTTGTATTTATAGATTTTACACTATATTAAAAGTGGAAGAAATAACTGGTACCATCGGCAAGCCAAATGTGGGTCTCTTTTCTCCAAATTTTGGAATTGCCTCGAGCAAAAAGTCAAGGAAATTTATCTACTACTTGTGGAATCTGCTGCATCATCTGCATTTTGTTTTTGGGCGCGCATGGAAAGAGACACTGAACTGCGCGCCAAAAACAAAATGCAACTGTCCAAGCAGCAGATTCCACAAGTAGTAGATATATTAAAAGTGGAAGAAATAACTGGTACCATCGGCAAGCCAAATGTGGGTCTCTTTTCTCCAAATTTTGTAATTGCCTCGAGCTAAAAGTCAAGGAAATTTATCTACTACTTGTGGAATCTGCTGCATCATCTGCATTTTGTTTTTGGGCGCGCATGGAAAGAGACACTGAACTGCGCGCCAAAAACAAAATGCAACTGTCCAAGCAGCAGATTCCACAAGTAGTAGATAAATTTCCTTGACTTTTAGCTCGAGGCAATTACAAAATTTGGAGAAAAGAGACCCACATTTGGCTTGCCGATGGTACCAGTTATTATAATTGGACAGGCTGTGTCGAACTGTTATTGAAGATATCATGGCAAGTGAGGAATTAGTTTTTATGAATTTATGGGTGGTGGGCGCCAATATATTTTGCCCTTTTGTTGCAATTAAGTTTGCAAATTTTTGCGCACTAAAACGGGAGGAATGTTGAAAAAATTTTAACCCAAATTTCCCCCACCCCGAACTAAATTCCTGTAACCGCCACTGGGTACATGGCTATAAAGTCAAAGGACTGGTGCTAAAGCACTGTTTTTTCGGACCCATACCTCTGGTAGGAAGGAGTAAATTTTTGGACCCATTTTTGGACCTCAGTCCTCAGGTGTGAAGAAATTTTGAGACCCATATCTATGGGTAATTCAGCATAAATTGACTCCTGGTGCCCAAATTTATGTGCAATCGACTCCACTAGGATCTGCTGAGATGCTCTAGGGTGGGGTAGGAGTGATATCGATCAAATATTGAATTATGCACCAGTAACTTTCCAGAAGAAATGCTCTGACCCTTATCTACAGAACTACTGAAAATTAAAACCAGGGGAAAAACCTCGACTTTTTTCTTTATGATCAGAAGCCTATGATATGGGCATCAAATGAAAGCTAGTGATGCATAAAATGTACGCGAATGTGAGAAAGCACTAGCCGAAGGGGAACTGGCAGAGCGGCGAGAGTTGAATGCTGCTGTTGAAGGCACGAAAACTTCCGCTAAGACCGTCGATGTTCAAACTGCCGTACAAGGCGCCTGGGTCCTCACTTTCAAAGCTGTCCGCAAAAGGGACTCAAAGGAATGATCCATAGACTTAGAGTTGGAAAGTTTTTGGGAGGAGAAACTTCGCGAGCCGTTGGATAGGAGCCAGAACCAGAGACCGCCGGGTGCCAACTGCAGGCTCACCCAGTAGCTATCGGCGCCCTAAGGTCAGGGCAAGGTAGAGACAGTAGCTGTAGACAGAAAGGGCATAGATAGGATGGTGTACGAGCATCTGAGAGGCGATGCTGTCAGCGTCAGCTGGCTTGAAGGGGGCTGCGAGAAAGCCGCCCCTGTCCCTGCAGAATTCCACTGCACTGCTGAAGGGCATCGGTGGGAAGTCGGCAGAGAAGCAGGATGTGTCCGTGAATGCTCGGTCGGGTGCTGTGGCACACTCAAGGCTTCCTGCAAAACGAGGAAACTGGGCTGGGAATTTGTGCGGAAAATCAGCCATATTACTGAGATTGACTTTCTTTAAAGGTCAAGTATCAAAACTGACACATAATTGGATTTCGATAGAGTTTTTCCTGTCTAGGGGACATCGAAGTTAAAAGTGAAAAAAAAGATAAACTAATAAATATATATATATATATATTGACATCAAAGGAGGTGTCATTTTTGAGACTTGGCAATTAATACTGGCATTATCCCATAGAAGTTTATCCCAAAGAAGAAATGCGTGAGTTGTGCGGCGTGAGCTTTTCTAGCCTGGAGCGATGGTGGGCGAAGTTTGGCCGCAAGTGCAGCTGATCCCTGGCGGACTGCTGATGTAGGCGCCGTCGGAGTGTCTGATGCACACCGGCTCACAGTCGGGCAGACTACAGTCAGCAGGGCACACGAGACCGTCTGCAGTGACAGCCAGCCTCTGTCACTCTGAAACTGGAAGTGAAGCTGGAAGCCTGTACTGGCTGGTGCTAGGTCGTGGCAGAGGTCGAGGATGATGACGTTCAGTGCCTCGTCCACGCTCTCGTTTCGGCCAACTTGATACACGACCAGGCCTTTGTCCTGACAGAGGCTCAAGTGCAGTAGGACAAAGGAAAGAATGGACATTCGTGATGTACTTGGCAATAAAGCTCGGCTGATGCCATGTCGGACATTTGGTTGGGCCGGTGGTCGGTGAAGGGTATGTGGAAGCAGATGTCGCCGATGCGGAAGAACTCCGGCGGATTGTTGAGGGGGCAGCTGGCATCCGTTGCCTCTGCAAATCTAGCAGCTCTTTGCTCAAAGTAAGGACGCAATCTGCTCTGAGGCACTCGAGCTGCAGATGGGAGTGCAGAATCCGTCGCCGATCGCTTCTAAGTTTCCGTTTTTCACTTTGCGCCTGTCCACTGAAAGAGAGTAATGGATGAATGGATAGGGGGGTAGGGGAAAACTTAGTCCAAGTTCGTCTCGCAGGCAAAAGTCGGCCTGCATAGCTCCTGAGGCAATGTTTTGGAGCAGAGGCCCCATGGCCAGGCTCCATATCAGAGCCGTCATTACCGTATCCCTCCTCATCCGGTCACCTTTTGGAGGAATGGAGGGATGAGGCTGGGGAAGGAGACAATTGCCTCCCGTTGCTAGCCTAGTCTTGCCTATCGATATCAAGAGAGCCTTTGCGTCACCTTTCTGTCAGCTCTTTGGAAAACGAGGCTTGTTGCCCTTCCATTGACCTCATGGGTCGATGTAGAAGAGGTGGGGTAATGGAAGACACTTACAGGCGAGGCACAAAGAGGCGTTGGCTTTGTATGAGCCATGAAAATTGGGCAATTGGAGAGGTAGGCTCAAGGTGGCATCACCTAATCCATATTAATTAGTCTCCAACTGATGGTGTTTACGTCACGCTTTTTGAAACTGTGGATAGAGCCTTAGATGATGAACAAACAGATTAGTCCTAGTTTTCACCTACTTTTAGCTAAGCATAATGAGTCATTATCAAACAAACGATGCAGTACTGGATTGTCTAGAATCAGCCAATGTCCACTAGCGACCCTAATGACCAGAGACAGGGGCAGATATAAGGGAAAAGGGAGAGGCTTCCCCCCCCCCCCTACGGCGCGCATGGTTTTGTTACTACTGGCCCAAGCTCAATTTATGACTCAAGTTTCTCCCCCAATGCCAAAATCCCATAGCCGGCCCCGACAAAATGACACCGCAGCCGCAAACTTTGCCCTACTTTATGCTCGCTTCAGGCAGCATACTTTTTTCCATACAAGCCTCCATACTGCAAGCCCCTGTAAGCCTCCATACTTTCTTCCCAGAGTTGCTCTACAGGGTGTTCAAGTTAAGAGGGACGGGGAAACGGACTTGTACATGACTTGTAAATGCAGTATCCACAAAAGACTACCATCTCCGATTGGCCATATATTTTTGCATGGTTACAGATTGCCACAATAAGCTTGCAATAAACTAAGCTTTTTCTAATTTCGATGAAAAATTCGAGAAAAAATTTCCCAAAGTAACTTGTGAGGCAAAATCAAAGGGTGAAAAAATGAATTAAAAATTTACGATTTTTTTAAAGAAGATTCAAAAACTTCCAATCTCTTGAGATGGATATAGTTGTCGTGCCCTCCGGCGCAAAAAGAAAAGCCCCTGCCCAGATTCGAACTGAGATTACAGGATTCAGAGTCCTGGTTGCTAACCATTACACTACAGGGACGACAGACTTACAGAAGTCTAGGTATTTTGTTATTTATCTTTATGTCGTCAGTTATTAGGAGCGATCAATCGCGACGAAATATTTCGCTTGGCTCGACTTGGAGGCCATTCATCGGCTCACCACTGCTCGCGGCCACACCAACCTTCGCTTCCCCGTCCAGCAATGCCACACCACCGCCTGCCAGGACTACAAGTAGAACAACTTTGAAAATTTGTTTCTCCTGTCCAGTAAAACCTAGGGAGCTGCCAATTGGTTTGCTAGCAAGTCTAACCTTCATTGGCATACTTTCTCTAGTAGTAGGGGATTTCCTTGGCCTTATATTCGCGGCAATCGAATTTTGGCTGAAAAAAGGCTTAATTTTGGCTTATGGTACCATTTTTTTTAAAACAATAGGATGTTAGGTTTTTAATCATAAATCCAGAAATGTCATGGCAGGCTATTCTAGTCGCTTCCTTGACTGGGCATTGGCAGCAGATCATCCAGAAGGCATCCGCCACCATCCCATTCTGTTTAGTCCAATGAGAAGCCAGAGCAATCGACTGCCTCGAGGACGTCTGCGCACAGCAAGTCAGGCGACAGATCGGCTGCAGAGCCGGAAAGGACTAGCGACAAGTCCAGTGCAATTTGGTTGGGCTCAGTGACTGATGCCAGCAGGCTCGCATGCCTCACGCGACATTTCATGCGCGACTCCTTTTCCAGCCAGCAATCTCGGCATCCTTTTCCTGTTCATTTGATCTGCTACTCCCTTCACCAAAGCCTTTATCTCAATGACAGGGCTGCAGAGGAGTGTAATTCAGGTGGTGCTTTTCAAAAAAGCAGGCAGTCAGCCTGTCCAGCAGAATTTCCTCCAGTACATTCCTCAGCTCCATCTTCCTCATCTCTGTCACTTGTTGCCCTAAAAATCATATTGTCACTTTCAACTCATGACAAGAATGGGTCTGAACCACATCGATTAAGCCGAACCGTAGAGAGAGCTTGAAAGTAGGCACGCGGTGATGCCGGGGTCCAAGGGACCAGCTATCTTCCTGTACTTTCAAAGTTGAATAGAGGGGCCAGAGTGAGAAGCCAGAAGAAATTTCTCCCTTACAGATAGCTGGCGGTGATAGCCGCTCCTCTCGACTAGGCTAGAATGATTCCTACAGGCAGTGATTCGGGCTTCATCAACACATCAACAGGGGCGTGGGTGGTTTTAAGTCACGCACAGGCAGTGAGTAGCAAATGGAAAATTTGGCAATCCAGGCATCTCATTTCCATTTCGAGGAATTTTTCCATCCCATTTCCATTTTCCATTTCACCGCCTTTCCATTTCCAGGTGCTATGCGTTTCAAATGAAAAAACTGGAAAATGAAAATGAAGTGCTACTCGTTTGAGGTCGATTTTTTTAAAGCTAAGAAGAAGATGATCTTCCGCATGAACAGCATGGACTGGGCACAGCGCGCGAAGGACCTGGAGTTCGGAGCTACGCCGCCCCAGCCAGAGCCGGACTCAACGCGCTCCGTCTCCCGCTCCCCTCCACCACCCCCCTCGCCCACGTATTAGGCTACGGCTCCCTCTCCATCACTCCATCCCCGCTCTCACACTGCCAATGGTCTGCCCCTTTCCTTCTCTACACCCCATCCCATCCCATCCCTATCCCAGTGACCTCAGCAGGCTCAGCCCTGTCTAGTCTTCCATTCCAGTTTGAGAAGCTTTGCTTTACACTTTCAAGTCGTCTTCATGGTGTTCCTGTCTTCCTTGATGCTTGTTGCGGGTTCAGCAATCACTTTTGTTGCCATTAGAATCAGTGGTTTGGCCGAAAAATCTGGACACAGAGAAATGGATGGAGTAGCACATGGAAATGGAAAAACTGGAAAATGAAAATGGAAAATTTGACCCGTAATTCCAATCATTTGCATTTTGCCCTGAAATGGAAATGGAAATGCCCACCTAGGTGGAAAAAAAAATAAAGGATCCATTTTTTTTTCCATTTCCAGGTACCTGGAAATGGAATGCTACTCACTGCGC